>JAFIRS010004578.1:0-81730 GCA_018342105.1 Gonioctena quinquepunctata
AAGCTATCCAACGGTGTCTTGAAGTCTGCCATCGTCATTTTGACCTTTGAAGTCTACCGACACCGCCAGGATTACGTCATGGAACACATTCCCCAGGTGGGCCAACCCCCAATTTACCCCCAATCCACAACCACTGGCCAACACTCATCCGCTCACCTATGCCACGCGCCATTGTTTCAGCGACGTACACACCTGTCTATAAATAGAATTGATCCCTGCGCTCATAGTGACATGCCCCAAGTCACCCCCCTCCTTCTGTAAGTTTACCACCACGGTTGTCATAACCTTGGAGGACACCACCATGTTCCTACCACTCCTTTACTGCTTACAACCTTTACCTGCATTCGTCGGCCCAGCCGCTAGGAATGACGTCAAGACGTCTAGATCTTTCGATAACCGCCATTGGAAGATACGAGGAGAAAACCGGCCGTTAACGATGACAATATGGTACATTCACGATCGCCACTATTCCAGAAGATTCGGTCGTCCTATATAAGCGGGTCATATGCGACATATGAGTCAGTTAGAAGTTAGTCTTGTGAATATTGTTATGCATTGTAATTGTGAACATGTATTGTATTGCTAGAGTACCCTATAGTCTTGTGAATATTGTTATGCATTGTAATTGTGAACATGTATTGTATTGCTAGAGTACCCTATTGAGTTGTGTTTCAAAGTGAAATTAAAAGGAAAATAATTAGTTGTTCAGGAGTTTTAATAAACGCACCCCAGATTCGTAACAATACTCATACAAGTTTTCCTAAAGAATAGGAAAATCAATTACAATTATTGAATTTCTTCTTCTGTTAGTTCATAATATGATAGAATATTTTGTGAATTGGGTAATCCTTCACTTATTGACAACATTATTCTAATTAATTTCGTTAATTCATCAAGTGATAAAATTGCATTGCATTTCCAACGTTATTTAGTATTGATAATAGATTCTGACAATCAATTATCTTCCTATCTAATGAATTTTGTAATCGTAGAAACATTAATAATACTATTTATTTGACGTGTAATCGCTTTTTTTAATTTTTCGGATATCGATTTTGGTTTCATTCATGAAGTCTTGTGTTACTGGTTAATAATTTTTCAAGTCATGATATGTAGTTTGTTGATTTTGTCCTAAAGTTGCAATTGCTTTATCATATCTTTCACCGTCTTCATCATTCAATGTTCGAAAAAGCCATCCGTTAATTCTTCTCCCTACATTGATAAGTCCTCTTTTAATTCTTTTATATTTTTGAAGTCTAATATTATCTAGTATTTCTAGATTTTGATTAAATAAATATTATAAATGAACCTACATATGTTCGTACTGAGGATATAGTTCATCTTTTGTTGAAACTAATCGTTTGATATATTTTATATTCGTTCGAATGCTTTGTAGAGGTAAATCAAATGTTTTTAAATTGAGATATTTTATGAATGAATGTTTTTCTTTTGTAATTCTTGCTTGGACAAGTGAAAATGGAAGTTTTGGATAAGTTAGGACCTCCATTTGTTGTCCCGTCGTTGGGATGATTCCTAGTATTACTATCATATAGAATAACTTCATTATTCATTTGGGTTTTATTTTCATGTTTTTTTTACACTTTGATACCTTCTTTCATGGCTCTTGTTAATTCAAAGACATTGTTAATTCGAGCAAGTTGTTATGTTAACGACATGTGTTAAGTTTTAGTACTATTGTGGTCTGATCAACTTTAATTTAAAGATAAGTCTTTAATTGTTATCACTTCCTAGCAAGCTTGTGATACCATTCACGACATTGTTAAGGCACAGATTATCGATATTCTGAGGTTATGGCCCACAATCCGGAACTTATTTTTATATTTGAAGATATTGTTATATCAGTATTCTGTAGTTATGATCTTTATCCAGAACTTATTTAAATTTTCGAGGAGATTGCAGATGAGGAAGAAAGGTTGTGACAATATTTTCATTTGTCCACAAATAAGGTATCTTCTAAATTTGTTTTTAGGTATGAATTACGAATTAATAGGAGACATCGTGATGTTAGCGATCCTTTTACGTTACCAGAAGGGAATTTTCATGGAATCTACCGTTTGTCAAGACAATTAGATTTTGATCTGGTTGTTGAAATATTCCCTCACATGAGGAACATCCGAAGACGTCAGATTGCAATTCCTGCTATTCACAAAATATTTGCAACACTTCACTTTCTTGCACAAGGAAGTTATCAAAAGTGTATTGGGCAGGATTACTTCTCACATGTAGCTCAGCAAACACAGTTTAATGGTTTGGTTAATGTTTCCCAACATTTGATAATCCTTTCGGAATTTTCGGTCGTAATTTTTTTTAACAAAAGTAATCGTTTTCTCTGAGACAAACGATTATCATTTAGTATTGTTGCTGGGAAGTCGGGGTCCCCTTTTATTCTTTTCCATTTCAAATTAAACCACAAAAAACGAGAAAAAACTATACCTATAATCATAACTGCAATGTTGTCATTAAAAATTAGGTTATACAAAAAGGTTACTGCTTTGATCTGTTCCATATTTCAAATTCGTATTCTGTGATTCCATGTACTATTATTTCGAAGATTTGCTGTAGCAAATTGGTAATTTTCGTAACTTTAACTTATCTCAACAATTGTGACACGAAAGTACGGTTATAATAACATATCGTTAATGAAGTTGTTAAGTTTCTGTTAACTCAACAACCTTGTTGAATTAACAAGTGACACCAAAGTAGGGCTGTTAGTATATGAAAAAGAACAACTTGTCTCGTTTTGACAAGTTTTGTGAAAAATTAAAATATAATTCAAACTGAAAGATATCAGTTCAATTAAAATCATAATTTATATAGAAAAAACTGGTTTTCTATCACAAAACATAATTACGGTAAGCCGGCTAAGGGTACTTTCCTTTGGGGGTTAGTTTTGACTATATTTCATATTTTGATGTTCGACAGTAGTCACACGTATTAATATAATCTTCAATGTAATTTATTATATTTGGCCAGTAGTATGTTTTTGATAGAGATAATTCAAGGTGGATTTAGTCAACTTTTATAGCAATAGGAAGAACAGCAATAAGCGTGAGAATAATGATGTACTGAACCTATTTTATAAAACTAAATTTAGATTCAGCAATAACTTCAAGAATGACAGGACACGTATGGCAAGGGACAGTTCGCTCATTTCTGTATTCTAGTAAATATGACTTATTTGACCATTATTAATTCGAAATGTGTTCTGTTTATGTTGCGATCATGGAGATGAACGAAAGGGAAAGGATCGACGGCATTGCAAGTATGTTTCAGCAGTTTAATTGTGATTAAAAATTGACATGGAACTATGAAACATGTATTCGTATCTGGCATGTCATGACATGCGCATTGTAGACAATATTTCAGCGATAGCCGTAATATTCTGAAAGATGCAATATTCAAGGTCGCGTTCTTAAGGTTATCGTTCTTGCTAAAACTAAAATAGTTGACTAAATTAAACCATTTGATCCAACAGTTTAAACTCTTGACGTTATTGCTATTGCTATTACTAATGCAAACAAAAATTGACAAATCTACCTCTAGTTTCATGTATTCCTCTATGAATCGTTTTGGTTTCATGATGATATTTAAGTTTCTCTTGCTGTTCAACTTTGTCTATAACATTTTTGAGTAATGAGTTGCATTGAACAAATTTGATGGCTAAATTTGTAAAATATTTTAGAATTGTCGAAATAATAGTAGTTTTTGATTCATCTTGAATTAATATTCCATGGATTGTTTTTGAATATTTTTTGAATGTTGTTAAATGTTGTATTGGAATATTATTTGGGAAAACAATATTAGGACTTGTTTTATCAAATATTTTTTGTGATTTAACATTAGAAGTACATCATTACATGATCTGAATAATATTTGATTCTTTAATTAATTTTATTCATGTTCCAAAATTGGTATTTGAAAAACTGGATTTTCTTCACTTGAATATTTTGTTTCAATGGAATCATTTAGTTTTTCATTTAGATGAAAAACATGTTTCTGTATAGAAGTGAAAGATATTATTATGTCGTCTATATATACAAGACAAGATATATTTCATTTTGTAATGCTTTTAATACATAATCTATTACTCTTTCAAAAGTTGCTTGTGCATTTTCAAATCCAAAGGGCATTCTGAGGTATTCAACACTTGGAGCTTGGATTATTTTCAATTTGATGAAATCCAGATGCTCAATCTAATGTTTTGAAGTAATTACATTTGCCAAGTCTATCGAGTACGTTGGAGTAGAGTACTTGCCATCAATTCGACAATTCTTAATTTTTTTAGTAATCTTTTATTTATGGCAATGGGGAAATCCATGAGATTTTGTACATATTGAGATTTTATATGTAGTTTCAATTTCATGTTTGATAACATTGGAGAAGTAACATTTTTCGTTCTCATCATAAAAAATATCACTTTATTTGTTACATTGTTGTAATATATCTGTTTTTTCTCCATTAATCATATTTGAAGTTTTAATTTTATTAGCAATATTGTTAGTTTTCGTGAGGTTGAGCATCTTCTGCATCGTAACAGTTATATTATTTTTTATTAATGCTTCACATGGAAAAGGATCAGATAACGTAACGACACATTTTTTATCAGTGTTGTTGAATACTTCAAAGTCTGCTCTGGGACATCTAAATTTGAAAAATTTAGTTCTGGTATAAGAATATCTTTGAGTCGCAGATGATTCCACATCTAATTTTATGAACGCCCTGTTCATACTTTCGAACAAATCATTCCTCACTGGGAATTTTTGGGTTATATTTCTAAAAAGATGTATTTTGAATGTAAATTGTGTTTCATGTGCTTGTCGATGAAAAATAGAATCATTTTAGTATTTGATCTTAATATTTGATTTTGAAAATCCATACTTAATTTAATTTTTTTCAGCTCTTTGAGTCTTATATACAATCAAAAAATTCATGAAATGGAAATAGTAAGAATGGTATCATACAATTACTATGAAATTCTGGAAAAGCTGGAGTTAGTCCTTTGGCGTATGCGCGAACATATCTCGTAGACGTAAAGATGCGTTCCGAAAATACGGTCTCGGGTTCGAATCTAAGTCGTTTATTTTGTTTCTTCAAGATGAGAATGAGTATGTGATCTGAAAATGTATCTCATGCTATAATGTATAATTGATTTGATATATTTATTTGATCTTATCAAATTTTTCACATACCAATTCTATATTTTGAAAAAAGAAAAAATCTACAACCAGGATTGGAACCTCAGACCGTTATACTGTGAGTCAGACCAATAACGAAACGAGCTGAATTCGTTATATCAACATCACAATTGGAAAATGTTTAGGACTTTGCGCCTCTATTACTTCCATATTACCTGGTAGTCAGCTTTCACCTCGTCAGTTCAGGCAATGCAATTAAACGAGCATACTAAGCAATTATACATTTCCATGAGAAAATCGCATCGAATTACGTTCTCTGGCTCTCTGTGTTAACAACATATTCAATAGTGAGAAAGCGGGCCGAATAAATTTCTGCAGTCAATTCTCAGGAACTTCTTGATTACAGTGAACTCCAATTTTTCCTATGTCTCCACAACAAATCAACTCAAAATTTTCCGTACTTTTTATGAAGGAAGTATAAAGCTAGAGCAGTGCAAGTCTCCTCTCACCATAAGTTTGATGCTTCATGAATGATTTCAGATATTGTTCACTTTATTAGTATGGATGAATAAAAAAAAAATGTTGCAATTTGAAAGTTAAATTTTGAAAGTGGGAAGGTTGGGATGTGGGAGGTGAGAAGGTTGGAAGGTGGGAAGGTGAGATGAGAAGGTAGGAAGGTTGGAAGGTGGGAATGTGGGAAGGTTGCAAAGAGGAAAGTCGAACGTCTATTGTTGAAAGTTAGAAGTCGCTAGTCGAGAAAATCGAGAAAGTAAAAAAAGTCGAAAAAGTTGAGGAAATCGAATGTTGACAGTTGAGTCGAGTGTTTGATCTGGATTTATTGCACAGTCCAATAAGTAGACCCTTAAACTCAAATAATGAACTCCACCTATAGAAACTGTGCTGATTTAATAATTCCTTGATGTGGTTGAATAGTAACATAACATGAAATATTTTCGCGGTCATGTAGTTACAAGTGGCTCTTTTACTAGAAATTCAGAACTTATAGTTATAGTCCGCCTCGAAATAAAAAAAAAATGTGAAAAAAATTCCATATTGTATCTCGAAGTGGAGTGGAATGGAATGTTCCAAGAAAACTCTTAGTCATACACACAATGTTGATTAGCCTCTCAAATAGGGATGGTAGGTTTCGGACCTATAAAGGTCCAACATCAGCTAAAAAACGGAGACTACTACACTGAAAAGGAAGGTTACATCAATGTATGGATTCAATATATAAAAATTAAAATTCAGTCAAATAAAAGATTCTTACTTACATGGGGATTGGAAGTGGAACATGGTAAAAAGGGTTG
Source organism: Gonioctena quinquepunctata (assembly GCA_018342105.1). Taxonomy (NCBI): domain Eukaryota; kingdom Metazoa; phylum Arthropoda; class Insecta; order Coleoptera; family Chrysomelidae; genus Gonioctena; species Gonioctena quinquepunctata. The sequence goes on from JAFIRS010004578.1 coordinate 6,467, forward strand.
AAAAAAAGGAGAAATGTTTAGAACGTTAAAATCCCTTCATGTTCTTTATCACGTGGATCACACTCATTGTAAGAACAATAATAAAAACAAGGGCAAAACTCACATACATGTCGGATAACGTGCAATCAATACACAATCCGACCTCTCGGCAATCAACTGTAACGAAGCATTTTTTACAAGCTCCGTTACTAAGAACGGCTAAGCAAAAGTTTGAAGTAACTTTGGTCCGTCCCTGCCTATTTGGGGTTTAATATAAATTATGGATTGGCAACAAAATAATGCCCCGTTCAGAGAATAAATGTAATTATACAAAGCTACTGAATCGATCACAAAACTGAGCAAAAGAAAGTTCTAATGCCTTTTTGCACTGTACAAAAAGACTAAAATACTTTTCCGACTGTTTTTACTATGAGAGTAGAAAAAAATAGAGTCATATTAGTAAAAACGTAGTATGCTTCTTCATAAGGGGACAAAAAGATAAGCTGCTTTTTGGTCCAGTTCTTATGTGAATCAGACAAAAAGAAGGGGTCTTTCTTTATACGGGTTTTGTTCGATATTTCATTCAAATCCGCTGGATATAAAAGCCAAGATTTAATTAGGATCGCTCTCTTTCCTTCCGTGACGAGCACAAGCTCTTTTACTTCCCTTCCGGGAGCGAACCCTTTTGGCTTCCGTTTCGAGAACAAGTTTGTTATTCTCCAGAACAAGTGATTGGAATCGTTCTGCGAGTCGAGAGTCAAAGAAAATAGTTTTCCGTCAAGTATAAGCATTCATGCAAAAGTTTGATTTGAGTAGTGAGGTAACCGTTAGTAGAACATTGTGTTTGAACCTTTGATAACCTGTTGATTTGATTGGGTCACATTGATGCCCATTTTGTCCTGTTGTATATATTTTCCCCCCACTGTGTTTGAAAACAGTTTGAGTTTATCAGGTTGGCGAAACGCCCAATTGATTTTATTGCGTTCTTTGTAAATATTTCATGGAAAGTACGATTCAGCTGTGCAGATTGACAATCCCACCGTACTCGTGAGGATTGCCACCAGCATTTGTTCCATTTCTGACTCTGGCAGATATTTGAAGTTTGATAGAATTCATAGCGTCCTGGTACCCGATTGAAATAAATAGTGAATTCGACATTTTGCATCTATTTTGCTGCTGTGGAATTTCAATATACTATAGCACGAGATCGATGAACCATTCAAACTCATATTACCTCGAGTTACCATCTCAGGTTCCGTCGAGGGTCGTAATATGTCAGTTTTTCTAGCTGCTCAAGTTGTGAAGCATGGCCAAACGAGAGCAGTTAGCGCGTTCATAAATTAGATCTCAAGTTAACAAAAATATGTTTGTTTCCTTCAAGATACTTGTAGAGTAAAGCTTTTGATATTGAATTGATAATAAGACTGATATACAGATATTAGGGCCTTTTAATTCAGGATAAAGTTGCTGAAGGTGGTTTTATAAGATACTCGAATTTTCTATATTAAAGTAATTATGAATCTAGTAAGTAATACACGTTGATGTCTAGTACGCAGAATCCTAGCCATATAACTGCTTCCTGCTAAGTTGGTAGGGGCAGATCAGGAGTGTGAGAACACCATAGTTTGGGCTTGGACAAAGGGTGGGTCGAGATATCAAAGTGAATCTCTTCTCAAAGTAAATATTACGAGTAGCCCGTAAAGTTTTGTTTTTATATTGAGACGAATTTATAAGTAATAAAATCAAAGCGGACGAATTTAATTTCCACACACACCAGAAAAATCCTTTTCTGAACTTAGATTATAAAAAAATAGAAAAATCGGTCTCTGGGAGTGACAAAGTAATATAAAATGAGATATCTCACAAAGATTTTGGTAATTATATTTGGTAAGAGAGGTTATAATTTATGTCCATTGTTGGAACTTATAAACTGATCAATTTCGGTTCAGCTGTTCAATTTATTGAATAAAATATATTGTTGAAGTTCTCATAATCTTGTGTAATAAATTCAAATTGTGAAAATTGCATAAGTTGAAGTTTAAATAAAATTGTTATATTGTGGTTACATTTGGAAACTCCTATGGAGAGTACCTTCCCCTTTTCAAGCCTATAAACTATAGGATCGGACCACTGTTTAAGTTAAGATAAAGACAAGTCTGTCTAACTGTCTGTGCAACCAGAGTTCAGTCCCAAGGGCTGTAATTGAAGCCTACAGACCTTTGGAAATTCCAATTAAGGCAAGAAACCAGCCCTCTGGACATTCCGTATCTCCATCTGTTGCTACCCCTGGTAAGTGGAGTAAACAACTAAAACATCTGGCGTCCGAGGGTAGAAGTTGAATTTCAAAATAGTTCGAAGGAGTGTCTTGGCGTCATAAAGAAAGTAACGATTCTAGGGATAATAGTTATTATTCCCGACCCTAGAAAAGCGCTTTACACAACTGCATAATTGACGAAAAGAAACATTTGATAAAAATGGACAGGATGATATGTTGTGAATAAATATACAATACCTGACATCTAAACGTGAATTTCAAAAGGGGGAATATAAAACAAAGGTAGATATCAATATTTCAAAAGTGACATGTAGCTATGAAGGATTAAATTACTGGGAAAGAACCAAATATCTTAATTCAACAGGTGATAATCAAATTCTACAGGTGGAATACCGTAAAATTGATAAAACAAAGTTGGAAATTAGAAATTAGAGCTTTTTATTCATTGAAAATGAGGGGGTTGAAGAAATCAATACAATGGAAGTTGATCTGTTCATTCAACGAAGTACATTACTGTTATTAATGGAGGAGTTGATTTCGAACATTTCTAGGATATTGGGTTTATTGTTTTTTTCACAAACGTGTAAGATTTTCAGGTCCTTATCGATTTGAAAATTGTGTTCCGAATTAATTATGTGATTAGCGAAAGAACTGTTGTGTTGGCTTGGAGAATGTTAGAACCAGGATGTTTTTCAATAATCTTGACATGTTCCGTGTCTCTGGTAATTATATTTCTTCCACTCTGACCGATATCAAGTTGGAAATGAACAAGAAATCGAGTAAACTCCAGACCTGTTATGTAAAGGAATATTATCTTTAGTGTTACAAAATATTTTCGATGAAGTATGGCAAGTGTTAAATGAGATGATAATATCCTTATTGTATCTATTCCTCAGAAAGGAACTGGAGTGGAAGAGGAGTTTCTGAATCTTTCAGAAAGAGAAGAAATACAAGGGAGATTTGAAATTTGGTCACGTGTCATTGATAAAGCCTGTTCAGGAGATGCGGAGAATAGCCGTTGTTGAAAGCTATATGTTTGATGATATTGAGCTCATCATTAAAATTCTCATTTGACATCGGTATTGTAGAAGCTTACTTCCAAACTTCCTCAATTCTTTGCACCCTTCTATTAAATTCACTATGGAATTAGAGAACGGAAAATTCCTTAGCGTTCCTGGATTTGCTTATCAACAAATCTAATACCAAATTTGTTTTTGCTATCTACAGGAAACCTCCTCATACAGATCTGGGTATCCCATCCACTAGTTGCCACCTTAATGTACACAGACATGCAGCTTTCAACTCCCTACTCAACAAACTTTCTACTATTATGATGTCAGATGACAGGACTTCATCACCGACACATGACCAAATCTTCAAACCTTTTTCTGATTTCTTCCTTTCTGGAAGATTCAAAAACTCTTTCACTTCACATCCTTTCTCAGGAAAAGTTTCCTATGATACCCGAATCGTTTTGAATAGATACAATAGGATACTATAATCTCATTTTACACTTGCAACAGTCCTTTACATAACAGGTTTGGAGTTTACTCGACTTTTTGTTCATTTCCAACTTGCAATGTTCAATAAATCGGTCACAGTGGAAGAAAGATCATTACTAGAGTCATGGAACATGGACGCCCGTGACACACACAGCGGATTTCATCGATCGGATGATTTGACGTCGCCGCCTTAAAGAATTCTAAACGTTTACACACATATTTTACGATCCCTACCACTTTCTAGTGCGTAAAGGTATGTGAAAAAATATGAATTCACCAAAATAATGTATGTTTGTTCACACACACTTTATAAGCTTCACCTGAATGTATGTATCTTTGAAATTAATTTTTACCCATTTCCAGACGTCCGATCATTTGAATTTTTGCAAATGTATTAAAAACTGATGAGAATACAATAATTTGATAGCTATAACCTCTCTCACCAAAATCGCCAGAAAAAAAGGCTAATTCACAAGATTTGGTGAATTCACTGGTAAAAATTCTTAATTTACATTTCGAATATTTGATGAATTCACTGATACGGTCTCAAAATTCCCACCAAAAGTAATGTACAAGAGATTATAGGTTGAGGTACGGAGAGGCTGAAGAGTCATATCTGTGATGTCCTGTATAAACCAGGTCGTTTTAAAATGGAATGTTTAGGAATTGTAAAAGACATTGATTCAAAAAGCGTCACTAAAAGGTTGAACGACCAAACACCCCTTTTTCTAATGACAAGACAAAGGGCCATTAAGTCGAAATTGATTACCTAATAGAATGTCGTGTGACTACGAAAATATAAATAATAGGTAGTAAATCATTTAACAATGAGAAGAACAAACACATCAAGGTAACAGTCAATCGAAAAATACCATATTCGTTGTCATCTAAGCCTTCGTAAATTTATAAAATATGGAAATAAATGTGACAGGTGACCAATTAATGATACGATAAATCACACTCACAGCGACAAAAACAACGATTATTCGACCGCAAGGAACAATAATAATTACCCTGTGGAATGCATTTTAACTATAAAAAGAGTTGACCATAAAAAAGAAAGGATCAGACGTGCGGTAGATTTCATTCAGTTAACATTCCCCTATCATAATCGTGGCAGTGTTCATGCCAGTAACAAAGAAGGAATCAGACATACAACAGTTCTCAGTCAAGTTAAAATGTCTTTATTAGAAACATAATAAAGTTACCTGATTAACCAGTAGTAACATCGTAACTTACTAGCAAAGTAACAGTGTCAACTTCACCAAAGTAAATAATATTTTACACTCAACTAAATAATCAGAAGCAAAAGCAGATGTCTCGAATAGTATCAAACCAATCGAAATTATATTCCAACGAAGCTGAGAAAAAATTGTCCAACCAAAATAAAAATCATATAAAGTTGAAGCGAAGTGTCTTTTTTCCGAATCAAGGGTTATAGTAGGGATGAACTGCATGTAGTATGTGTTTTTTTTTTTATGTTCTGGTTCCCACGAAAAGGGATATCCTGTAATGTTCAGAGAACATCGTGGGAACCAAGGGAAAGAAGGTAGGAGTTGGTGTTCTTCTTAAATTTCTGGAGGTTGTATGCCTCGGGGAACACCTCCCTAGGCAATGAGTTCCAAAGCCTCGCTGTTCGTTGGATGAACGAGTCTTTGGAAAGTGATGTTCTGCAGGTCTCCAAAGTGACCACAAAGGGGTGTGATGACTGAACTTGACGGGTTAGCCTCGAAGAGACTGCCAAAGCAGGAACGATTGTTGATATTTCGGAAGAGCATCGCCCATGAAAATATCTATAAAATAGAGACAAATCGCCAACTTTTCTACGGTGTTCCAGACAAGTGAGCGAGTTTGTAAGCGAGGCATCACCGACGAGACGGATTGCCCTTTTTTGGACAGAATCCAATAGCCTCAGGATATGTTTAGGTGCCGCGCTCCAAATATGGGAACAGTATTCCAGGACAGGTCGGATCTGTGCCTTATAGATCATAAGCAGCTGAGTGGGGGTGAAATAGCTCTTGGCACGAAACAAAAAACCAAGTTTTTGGGATGCACTTTTGGCAATGGACCTCACGTGATTTTCCCAGGGAAGGTTATTGCTGATAGTAATACCAAGCATCGATATGGATGACTTCAGTGGTATGGTTACTCCTGACAAAGTTATGTTAGGCACAGTGAGATCGGCTTTTTTAGAGAAAAGACATGCTTGTGTTTTGTTTGCATTGAATTCTACCAAGTTATTAGATCCCCACTCGAGAATTGTTGCTAAGTCCATATTTATATTATTAACATTTCTTCCTCGTTCATTTCTGGTTTCACGGGCTGATATAGGGGCCCTGGAAGAGAAAGCGGTATGGAGGGTACTATCATCGGCAAAGCTGTGTACTGGACATGAAGTTGCTTTCAACAGGTCGTTGATGTGAAATAGAAATAGTGTTGGTGCGAGAATAGATCCTTGCGGAACACCAGCATTTATGAGTAGAGTGTCAGATGAAACTCCATCGACCACTACATGGAGAGACCTGTTTGAGAGAAAACTAGCAAGCAGAGAACACAGCTGAGGGGGCAAGCCATAAGCGGCGGCAGTTGATCTCTGATGGCGGAAGCCATATTGCCTATCGTTGACAATTCCTGAGTCTTCCAGATATTTCATGAGCTCGATGTTGATGGCTTTTTCCATGACCTTTGAAATAATAGATAGCAGTGCGATAGGTCTGTAGTTGCTAGGTAGGGCCTTTTTGCCTTTTTTAGGGACTGGCTGTACTCTTGCAATTTTCCAATTGGACGGAAATACCCCCAAATTGTAAGAGTGGTTGAACAACTTGCAAAGAACAGGTGTTAGTTCGGGGGCACATTTCTTGAGAACAATCGGCGGGATTCCGTCAGATCCACAGGCTTTGTTGGTGTTGAGACCCAGCAAAATCTTTCTGATAGTACGTTGGCGAAAGGTGATCTCAGGCATGTGACTGTCAATAGGTGTAATGTTCGGGGTTGTTTTCCCGATGAATCAGAGTGGAATTTCCAGCAAGGTATATATTGAAATAGTGAAACGGACATCCACTTGATTATCATAATAGATTGATCTTCCGAATCAACCAATAGCAATGTTAGATAAGCAACAGTTATACTATATTAGCTTATTATTCATTTTAATTTATATTGCAATTCATTCTGTCGAACCATAATTGTTTTCTCTTCTTTCATACCATGTGCAAATGTTATTTTCCGATAATACATATATATTATTGATTTCATAAGTGTACTATTTTCTGAATTATCTGAGATTGGTGATGTACTGTCAAATGAAGGCCCCACGCTTCAATATATATGGGGTGGGATACTTTTCCCAAGCCGCTCTGGGAGGATTGTCCCGTTATTGATCGGTAGATTAATAACACCCAGTATAGTTAACGGATATAACGAGAGGTCTCAACAAGGTGGTCTAATTTGGACAGAAAAATAACGCTTACATGCCAATTTCCGCAATGGATGTCAAACTCAAATTTACTCTGTTCAAACAAGTTTGAAAATATAGTTTTTTTTTTCTCTAGTAATAATGCTATCAGTATTAGTGTTGTCAAATTGGTGCATATATTGCAGTTTCTACTTATGTTTGCATATTGGAAATCAACACTATTGCAAATATAGAAAATTTTCTAAGCTACAATGTCTATCGAATGCTTAAATCTGAATGAAATTGTAGAACTATTCAGGAAATATAAACTTTTATTGACAAATAAGGTCAGGAAAAGTGATTCAAAAAGTAATTAGAAAAGAATTTAGTAAATAATATCAGAACAGAGGGTTTGATTAGTGGAAAATCAAAGCATATATAGTGTTTATATGAAGCTGATCTCAGAAAATATTCGGAAAAATGAGTAGATTTTTTTTATCAATCAATGGAGATTTTTATAAAATTGTTAAACCATGGAAACTTCGACGACAGTGCCGGGGACTAGTGGGGTTAATTATGAGCCAATAATCACTCTCATGTGGACGAGGTACCTTGTTATGATGGAACCACAGATATCAAGGATGTTATTCGTGAAATTGAGGATTTAACAGCTGTAGAAAAATGGACGAACAGTCAAATGAGTTCAATAGTCAGACTGAAATTGACAGGTATAGCCAGACTATATATAGAAGCAGACAACAAATTGAAAAATACAGTACCTAAATTGGAAAGCATTGAAACAAGGAGTATTGGAACAATTTAGCAGATTAAAAATACCTAGAGAGGAACAAAAATAATTTTTGAATTGTTATCAGAAAAATTCGGAATCTTGTAGACATTTTTTCGCAAGATTGAGAATATGTGCAGCGAAAGTATTGGAAATTACGAAAAATATAACGGTTGACAATGTATTAAAGTAATTGAACTTTTAGACCCTGTTAAAAAAAAAGGTTTTATCTACAAGCCCAACCACTTCAAAAGAAGCCAAAGAATTAGCAGAAAAGGAAGAGTAAATAACAAATCCAGCGGATAGAAATTTTAGAAATTTTAATGCGAACGGGTAATCTCAAAATGTACCAGTGTGTCCAAAATGTAGTAGGCGAGGACATGAAGAAAAAAATTGTTTTAAGAAAAATTGTTTATGTTCTTCTTGTAACGAACCAAGACATATGTCTTATAGTTGTCCAAATGGAAATAGATTTCGAAATTATAAGAGGATAAGAGAACGAAACAAAGGTTTTCCAACTATTCAAATGCAAATAGATTGGAAATTATGGAAGAAGAAAAAAGGACAAATGGGGAATAGTTATGTAAATAGAAATATGTTGCGAAATTATGGAAAGATATCACGGAGTAGAAGGAATTCAAATGGAAAAGCGGTTTTCGACACGCCTCAGGAGGAAACCGCGCAAGAAATCAAGGAAATGGGAGAAATTACTATTTAGATAGAAAGAGGCAGGAAAAGACTATACTAACCTACGATGAAGGTGGAAAGGAAAAAGTTATCAATTTAGAGGTTGCAGGAAATTTCAGGAATATACTGATAGATACTGGAACCCAAGTGTCTTTGGCTCATATCAGTATACCACGCGGTATGAAAATGAATTATGAATTGCAATTTAACCTGAAGGATGTACAGGGAAACAGAATTCCGTATATAGGATCAAATGAACGAAAGATCATTGAACATGAATTATTGATGCCGATCACCTCAGCACAGAGATAATACTGGGATTGGATTTTTTGCAAAAATATCAGGTGAAGATGTTCCTATTGGAGTAAACTATTGAACTATATAAGGAAACCCATCCTAAATATCAAATGGAAAATGTTAAGGAAAATATCATGTGGAAAAATAAGTTTGAAGAAATGCAAAAAACGTTGGAGGAGATTGCTAAATGAATGAAGGAATGGATGGAAAGGAATTCTGAAGGAAAGGTATGTTTACTAAGGAAGGGCCTACCCTCCACAAACTGTGGAGTATTTGGAAACGGATTTTCATGCTATGATATGAGACTTGCATGCTTAGAAAGAAATCAAGTAGTGAAATCCGGGAATAGTGATTTGATTGAGATAATATGCTTAGAAGAAGCCAATTCAATTGAAAATAATAGAAAATTGCCTAGGGAAAAAAATTATAAAAATAAGCGATTAAATAAGCAACAAAAAAATGGTGATTTGAAAGAGACACTATTTAAGGGAAGGAAAATGGGACAGGTAGATAGAAATTTTTCAGATGTGGAAATTAAGGAGAAAAAATATGGGGAAAATACAAGGCATGTGATTGGAAAAACCAAAACATCCTGTACACTAGGAAATATAGTAATGCGAGAAAGTACAAACATGTTGAGCGACAGTCGTGGTGAAGGAGCAAGTTCATCTTAGGATGACACTTCTTCTGCCAGAACTAATGAAAAAACCACTGGTCTGGGAAAGATAGTCAGAAACGATAGTACACAGCTCATGATTGATAATCAAAAAGTAGGAATTTATTCGTCTAGGAACGGTAATTTCTCGCCTAAAGAAATAGTGGGATGGAAAGGGTGAAACGAAAAAGCCCCCTACAACACAACAGTGGAAAAGAGGGAAATATGTTCAAAACAAAAGACTATACAGGGTTGAAGGACTGTCAGTGAGGAAAGCACTAGAAAATAAAAGTTTTACACGGTGAAAGAACTTATCAACACTGAAAATATTAGAGAATTTACTGAATCATATACAGGAAGAACTAAAATTGTGGAAGCTAACGTATCATGGAATCTGGGAAAGATGATCGATGTAGATGGTAAATCGTAGAAAGACAGTCTAGGCGGTAGTGATGAATCACCCAAGGATCACCAGGATGTTGAAACTACCAAGAACCTAGGAATGACAGTCGCCAAAGAAAGTACAATTTCTATATATGAAAATCAAAGGGCTGAAATCTATTTGTCTAGGGACGGGATTTTGCCGCCCAGGTTAATACATGTATGTATAGTTGAAGCGAAGAGAAAAGTGAATTCGTAAAATACAAAAATGATAAATACCGTAGAAAAGTAGTTTTCAATTACAAGGACGTATTATGGCAAAAGACTTTGAAGTAGATACAGAAGAGAAAAAGGAAGCAGCTGGGGATACAAAAACAAATTAGGACCGTAACCATTCAAGAGAAAAAATAAAATTTCAAGCAGTAGTTACCATCTGTAAATTTTGAAATCTAACCAGTTGGAAGAATAACAACTCAAATCGTCCTTACAAACCGATTCAAATCATATAAGAATATGGACATGAATGAGATCAACCAACCATCGACATACGAAGAAACTCAAGAAGAGATTGTGGAAGAAATCAAAGACGAGAAATTAGAAAACCCCCTTACCTTGGACATGGCTTATGTCATCACTCCTGATGAAGTGAATGAATATCTGAACTTAAACGAGACTTGAAATCAGCTTATTTGAGTAGAAAATAACAATATAGAAGCAGAACAAATAAGTGCGCATGAACAAGAAAATATGTTTTGGTGAAATACCAGTAGAAAACGCAGAAATTCAGGAAGATTGTAATCAGATGGAAATATCAGACGAAGACCTGGAGAGTATTCCAGAGGTTTGTCATAATTATCAGACTAGATCACGTGGTACTATACAAGAACTTCCGTGGATTTTTTCTAAATCAAATAGTCAAAATAATAAATTTTTGAAAAACAAGAATGATGCACTTATGAAGTAATAATTTTGTCAATATTCAATAATCAGGTTGATATAGTAATCAGGTTGATATAGAATAGAATAGAAGTCAGTAAGAACATTAAGAAACCCTGAAATTTTGCCGAGCATATATAAACATGTACCGTAAGCTTGTAGTCAGAGAAATTGAATCGCCCTGTAAATTGAATTGACATCACAAGATTAATGACCGTGGACACCGCTGACTAGTGCCTATAGTCGGAGTGATGGAAATCGGAACTTTTGGTGAACAATATTCAATACGAGGAAATTTTGAAAACCTTGTTTTTTTATTGTAAGTTGAATATTTATCAAAGCAAGAAATTTTGTAACGATCGCATCATACCTCCCCTGAGAAATTAGAATAATGTAAAATGTATTAATTAGTATTAAACCATTTTTTCCAAAATGACATGGAGAAGTGTGATGCCCTGTATAAACCAGGTCGTTTTGAAATGAGATATTCAGGAATTGTAAGAAACATTAATTCGGAAAGCATTACTGAAAGGTGAACGACCAAAGAAATCTTTTTCTTATACACATATTCTTGACAAGACAAAGGGTCATTAAGCCGATTAATGACCTAATAGAATGTCGTATAACTACGAAAATAGAAATATATGTAGTAAGTCATTTAACTATGGGAAAAACAAACACATGGAGGTAACAATTAATCGGAAAATACCATATTAGTTGTCATCCAAGCCATCGCAAATTTATAAAATGAGGAAATGAATTTGACAGGTAACCAATTAATGATACGATAAATCACACTCACAGCGACAAAATCAACGATTATGCGACCGCAAGGAACAAGATTTAATAACCCTGAGGAATGCATTTTAACCATAAAAAGAGTTGACCACAAGAAAGAAAGGATCAGAAGTTCGTTAGATTTTATTCAGTTAACATTCCTTCATCATAATCGCGGCAGTGTTCATACCAGTAACAAAGAAAGAATCAGACGTACAACAGTTCAGAATCAAGTTAAAATGTCTTCATTAGAAACATAATGAAGTTACCTGATTAACCAGTAGTGACATCGTAACTTATTAGCAAAGTAACAGTTCATCGAAACCATGTCGGAAAAGTGTGAAGGTATTAACTTCACCAAAGTAAATAATATTTCATACTCAACTTGATGATCAGAAGTACTGTGAAACCGATCGAAATTATCTCCCAACGGAGCTGAATAAATATATCTGAGTGCGTGATAGCGTAAAAATTGTCCAACCAAAATAAAAATCATTCAAAGTTCAAGCGACGTGTTTTTTTCCAATCAATGGTTATAGTAGGTAAGAACTGCATGTAGTATATGTGTGGCAAGGTATATATTGAAATAGTGAAACACACATCCACTTGATTATCATAATAGATTGATCTTCCGAATCCACCAAATGTTATAGTTTTGGCAATAGCCATGTTGAATAAGCAACAGTTATCAGTCATACTATATTAAATTATTATTCATTTTAATTTAAATATCTTTGACTTAATTAAGCTGTATATTTCCTAACAATATGAAAAGATATTTTAACAAATGGATAAAAATGGAAAACTGAAAAACTAAAGGTGTGATTGGGTGCCCTCTTGCTCATAGAAGATGCTTCTCCACTTATAAGGGATTTTGAGGATATCGGTGATACTCTGGAGTCATTGTACTTGTACCATGTGCCTGCATAATGGTGCCTACAGTAAGCCGTGTAGTGTCCGCTATAGATTGTTCCACTATGGTTGGACACAGCATATAAGTTGTAAAGACACGGTGTTACGTTATCGGCTGCATAATTTCTCATATCTTAACCTTCGAGAGGAAAGTCAATGGTGGCATTTAGTTCTCCCATACAACTCCCCATCGGCGAGAATCGTTTCAAGTGAATTACTATTATTTCGGGGAACTTATGTATAGATAATGACTTTGTGCATTTTATAATTTCCTTACAATCACAACAAGTTGGTTTTTCTTCGCCGTCCAAAATTTCTTCCCTGGTAAACGAGTCTAAACATTGTAAAAGACTGAGCTGGCCAGTATTTTGTGGAATATGAAGTGAAAGGTCCCAGAAGGGGTCAGAAGAGACAGAACAATAGCCGCATGAAATACAATTCAACGATGATTTTAGTTGACCAACAAAATTATCAACAATTTTCGAGTTATCCATTCTAAGATATTTTGACCAAAACTCCTGTGCCTTTTCATGGTCACTCAATATTTCATCGATTTCTTTCAAGGTAGGTTTGGGCTTTTCTGTCACTCTGTTTACATCTTCATGAAGACCTTCCACTAAATATCTGAGAAATTCTTGAGCGTCCTGTTGAGCGTACCCCATGAAACGAGGTGCAAATTTTTGTATCTGGCTTTCAAAGGAAACAGTATTTACCACCTTATCAGACGAATCTTCCGACCAAAGATCTTTTATCACTAACGCGAATTGTTTCATCAAAGCACCCTTCATATTTGAATGGATTTGATTGAATGGATGAATTTTTTTAATATAAAGAAGGAAATATAATACCAAAACTTTAATCATCATGTAATGAAAATGAATATGTACCAAAAATCGAAATAACAGAACTGAAACATCTATATCTTATCGTTATTATTTTACACATTTATTCACATCTATCAACATTTAATTACTTTTGCATTATTATTATCATTACTAACATTTTTATAATCAATTATAACATTTTAAAACTCGTTCTTTGTACATTGATAATATTTATATTTTATATAGTGTTTTATACTACTTGTTATAATTCTTGTTATATGTTTTACCAAAATATTCACCCACACACAGGGCTTGCCCTCAGTGGGATAACAATTTATTTATCTATACTCCTCTGTATTGTATTGTCATGTTTATGTTCAATGTTATAATTGTATCATCTGACTTTATCTGTAAATCGAAATGATAAATAAATATTATTATTATTTTCATTATATCATCCACCCTTTCACGGATTGGCTTTGATCGTTCCCGTGTCAAATTCCTAACATCTTAGTTCTCTTCCACCTGTCATAATAAATCACTTTTTCAGTAATTAATGGCTTGTTACTGTCGTCAAAGAAATGTTAGAAAACGAATGATTTGTCTATTTTGGGTTCGGTTGCATTAATGAGCTGTCAAAACCTATAATTTATAGTTGCTTTGTTTACTCCTAAAATTCCTCAGATACGCGTAACTTGTAGGGTGATGATGTGTTCATGACTCATTTGTAAAGAGGGGACTTTTTATATGCAATCCGGGCTGGCCGGTGTTTATTCTAATTTTACAGTGCCTTTGTTTATCAGTTTGGTCGCGTATTTGATTTCCGAATTTATTTTCGTTCCTAGTGAAATTAGGTAGAGTGTATATTTATGAATATATGGTTGTTTCTTATGCTTGAATGTTTTTTCTGTACTTATGGGGGCATGACAACCTAACAAAAATTTCAAAACAGCTGAAATTCTAGATTCAGGAATTCGAAAGTATGAAGTATCCATTATGCAATTGTTTAACATGCCACAGCGCTAAGAAAATCCAAAAATTCCCCGAATTGTTATATATTGAGCAACAACTCCAGATATATTGGAGATATGGAAAAATGTCTCGTGTAAAAATTGTAGCTTGTTATTTTTTTTACAAAAATGTTTCCATAAATTTTGCACTTTTTCTAATATTAGGGCCGTGACATGGTGAATACTTGCTTAATGGATACTTCATACATTAAACTACCTGAATCCAGAATTTCAGCTGTTTTTGTTTTGTTAGATTTTGGTAATTTGTTTTTTCTATTTATTGGATTATACCTTCACGAATAGCTAGCGATGAAACATTCAGTAATATGGAGTACCGCACGTACCCCAAGTTTTTTGGGCAATTACTTCATTCTTATAATTTTCAATCATATTGCTACAAAAGCGTGTTTTTTATTTTTTAAACTATATACTGATCGAAGTCGCTTGCACCCCAAGACAAACGATTCTCATAGCGTTTCGATCCTGAAGAATATCGAGGGTTTTATCCCATAATGCAGGTCTCTCTTGTTCCAGTAATAAAAGAAGACTTTCATCATCTATATCACTTATATACTGTTGAGGAATATATTGAATATGCAATTCAAATCACAATGAGCAAATGACTTGAACGGTAGAAAAGCGTAGGCAACTAGGGCAATGCGGCGGTAAAATTTCCGTCGGCTCCAGTGGCACTCGACAGCTGCATAGCTACCGCCGACGTCCAATTGACCGATCGTTTTTGTTTTCTTCTAACGCCGGTTACACACTTGGCGTTTTTTGCCGTCGCCGTCGTTCTGACGATAGTGTGAATAATTAAATAGAAGCTTTCACACTTGGCGGCATAGATGTTACGCGGCGGTTTAACTATTGGTGGTCGTTGTACAGCCGCCCACTGCCATTACTCCGACGGAAATTTTATGCTCCAAATTATTTTATTTTCTGGTTCATGGGATGAATCCAAATAAGGCGATTTTTTATTTCCCTCTTCTTTCTGCGGTGGTATAGCAACAGAGCAAGAATTTGCTGCTGATCTATTTTATAATTGTAATTGCAATCCCTGCAAAAGGAGAAACTGAAATGTGGTAATTTCGCCGCTGAAGATCGGCGGTCATTTAGCCGCTCAGTGTGAAAATGTGCTCGATTCTCATGAGCGGCAAGCAGATTTGCCGCGACGGTGATAACCACCAACTGTGTAACCGGTGTAATGTGTAAGCTCTAACTTACTTCACTGGGCTTTTGTTGGAACGGCGGCAACGGTAAATTATCCGATCGAAAAAATCCGCCTGTATGTCACGGGCGGTGAAATTATTGAAAAACCTGGTTCTAACATTTTCCAAGCTAACACAGGAAGTGATTACGCTAATGACATAATCAATTCGAAAGACAATTCTCAAATTATGAGGACCTGAAAAAACAATAGACAATGACAGTAATGTTACTGCGTTGAATGAACATATCAACTTCGATTATATTGAACTCCCTTGTTCTCAATAACTAAAATGCCCTATTTTATAATTTCCAACTTTGTTTTATCAACTTTACAGTATGCCACGTATTGAATGCGGTTATCACCTGTTGAATATTTGGTTCCATCCCAGTAATTTAATGAAGGATGCAACCTTCATCTTAAAAATATTGCTATCTACCTTTGTTTCATATTATCCCTTTTGAAATTCGCGTTCAGATATCAGCAATTGTATATTCATTCACAACAAATCATCCTGTGAATTTTTATCAAATGTTTCTTTTCGTCAATCATACAGTTGATCGCCGAGAGGTCGGATTGTGTATTGATTACACGTTATCCGACATATCTGTGTGTTTTTCTTTTATTTTTATGATCAAACACCCTGAAAATATTATTTTACCCAAAACTTCGACAGACCAATACCTATACAAATCAACAATACCACAAGCTAACTAAAAATAAAGCGTGAATGTAGCTCCACGTACCGCACCTTTTTTCCAAACTGTGTTAAATATTAGTTGTGGTCCGTCTCTCCTACTGATTCCTCTGTACTCCTTCCACCCTACCACCCCAGACACAGAAGGTATGGATCTGAAATAGACTCTGTACCTTGTAAAAGACACAAGACCATATAACAAGGAACCTGGACTCAGTGTTAAGGAAATCCCCTGAGAAAAGTACATTATCTCGTTCGTCAGTCTTCAAACAACCTACCAACCATACCACCTATAGAGCCCAAAAATTAAAAAAGAAAACATACTCATCTTCCGCTTTGGTATGAAGTTTATCCAGACTCTGTCGAATGTCTTCCATAGATAAATCTATCAAGTCATCTGGATGAGGTTTCTTCAGACCATTGTATGGTGCCAATTCAAATTCTTCATTGAGAACCTGTACGGAAATCAAGCAATCATTCATGATTAAAATGCCAAAGCACTTCAGAATTGTCTACATATATGAAGTAACTAGATGGAGAAATAAAACAAGGCACTAAAATAAAAACAAGTTTATCGATTTCCATTCAGATACTTTGGACTAGTACCACCAAACAATCTGATTTAGTTATATAGTCATATGTAGATGATATGTAAGTGTGAACGAGTTTTTATTGAACAATACAAATAGCGATGACCCCAATAGTTAATCTACGGAAAAATATGAACTATTCAGGAATACTAAGATGAACATTTATTTAGCACTCCAATTATATTTCATATCATCGTGGCCACCATAAAAAAATATTCACTCACACTACCACAAAATACTATATTTGAATTATAAAGTGTATATTCAAATTACACTACAAAGAACCGCCAGTTAATATATAGGATATCCCATATTTCTCCCAAATCGAAGGTAACATGAGACCAATATTTAGGTATGGCAGACAAATACAGTGTATGAAAGAACTTTTTATTCATGGATTTTATCCAAATTCGACACCTATGCTGCCCTCAATGTTATTCTATAGTTTTCAATGCGTTTTAATATTCTGCATCAAATTCTGAATTCAACACTATATCACACTTACAGATTCCTTGAACTACTTATGCGAAAATATAATTGTATCACTCGCAATATTGGATAGTTGGTGATATAAGACATGCATTTTCTGATCGACATAAATTCCAATTCAATCATAATTGACGTCTAATAATCATATACTGAAATATAGGTTCCTCCTTTCAAAATTATATTATACCTTGAAATTAACAATCTCATTAAGACATAACACAGAAACCGCAGTCCCCTGGTACTCTGCAACTATGATATGTCTACCCATATCTTTGTGTCTTGTCAATAGCTCGGCGATATAATAGCTGCCATAGCATTCTTGCAGCCTAAGCGAATGGGTATGTATCAATGGTACTAGATCATCGTTGTCTTCTTCGACGGCTCTTCTAATTTTGTACTTCACCATGAAGTCTTTCCGGTTGAATACATATAAATATTGGCAGTCTTGTGTTTGGCATAATCTGCAATTAAGAAACTGTGACAATTGGGACCAAAAATGGTATCAATCATTCAGTTTTGTAAAAATATATAAACAGGACGTTTATAAAATGGAACGTGACTTTGGTCACTATCTTTCATCGTATACGATAATCTCTGGATATATTCATGTTGAAGAGGAAAGCATAGCCATTTGAAAATAAAAAAAATGTTAACTGAAAAACCTACTATAAAAATGTAACCTATTTTTTGTCATATGTAACAGAAAACAATAACTACCTGGACACTATGTCAACATCAGACAGCACTATAACATTGATATAAGAGTTAGGTTGTAAGAAATAATTTTTATGGTAGTTTTTTTCATTGTCGTTTTTTCCAATTGAATATGTGTTCCTCATCAACATCAATAAATACCAAAAGGTTGAACGATAGAAAATAGTGATTAAATTTGATCTTTATTTGCAGAATATTGCATGCTCGATTTCATGAACATCCTTGTTCATATTATTTGAAGCTTATTTTTTGTGGAGAAATACTCATCCTTTTAATATAATATTTTTTTCTGATAGGCAAGACTGAATAATTGAATGTTTTTCTACTCATTAAAAATAATTTACTCAGTAACTTTTCGGGACAAAGTAATTTCTTGCCCTTCTACACTTGTATAGATTCTCTGACCAATTCAATTTTGTTTTCAGATTGTGATAAGTTATGATCCTTAAATGAGTGTCGCGAATCCTTGTTCATATTTTCGAAGAAATGGCACATCCCATCGCAGATAATGTTGTCAAAAACACATATATTAAATGGCACCCCGAAAGAAACATTTCAGAGTAAACATTTTCCAATTCTTTCAATATTTCTGATGGTTGTAGAATTTTGGAATATATTTTCGTCGAGTTATTTCTGGTGTGTCCTGCTTTTTGGAAAATATTCTTATTTGCTTCATTTATCTTTATGAGTTTTCAATTATTTAGTATGGATAAAAAATCAGATATTTCTTCAAATTCAAATGGGGGTTTCGTTCGTTCGTTTTTTTTTCTCAAATGTTCAGTAGATAATGTTTTCCTTTTCAAAAAAGTTTTTTGTTGTTATACAAAGAGGAAACTTCAAATATCATAGATAGAAGTTCCTACACATTTCTTATTGAAAAATCAATTATTTCAAATTTTACCGAGCTATTGTATCTAATGACTTTCGCTTTGTACAATAATAACATTGAACTCTAACTGGAGAAAAATCACCCTGACCTGTAGCTTTGATAAAGAGTCAGGGGCAAAATTCAAATGAGCTGATCACTCAAGGGTGAGTCAAGGAAATAAAACTAGCAAGAGAGACGACCGATACTAAAGAAATGATTCATCATGCCAGTTAGGTTGTTTCTCATTATTGGATATCTTTTGATGCGTAATTCCAAATTCATATGACGGCATTTAGCATGCGCTTTCGATTCTAAATGGTTCCTTCAAATAAATATAAACATTTTGAGTAGTAAGTTGATATTGTATTTATTAACATAAAAAATTTTTGGATTGAATTATTTTTGTTTGAAAACTATTGATGGCTATGTATTCTTATTTGATGCCTCAGTTTACTGATATATCTTTTTCGGCTTAGTTTTAGAGTGAAAATTTCACAATTCTATTGTGTGCCAATCAATTGCAGTTATTTCAAAACGTTACCGAAGAAACAAAAAAAATTACAACTTGTTAGGGTACCCTAAATGAAATAACTCTGGAAAAATTTTATAGTTGAGAATCGCGACCTTAATAACATAAACTCACAAACCTCACAGTTTTGTGCATAATCTAAATATTTGAATTTTTCAGAGAATTCTGTACTTTTCTGAGCACCCGACAATGAATTTTGGAGGTAACTAATTATCTATGATATTGTTTCGTACCCCTCACTATTCGTGTGATCACCTTATAAATTATAAGTAAATATTTAAATTTTTCAGAAAATTCTGTACCCCTTCTGATGGCCTGACAATTACTTCAATTACTTTGGGGGGGAGATAGTAAGTTGAAGATGATATATTTGTTTTCTATTCCTTTACTATTCGTGTCTTATAATTTTTAGTAAATATTTGAATTGACCCCCGACAATGACTCAACTTCCACGTGGATACGATACGATTGCGCGATGCCAGATCAAAAACCGTGACTATTTTCACACCTGTTGTACAGAATTAGTTTTATACTTTTTGTGGTATGTTGTTGATTCAATCCTTCTGCATATTACCTAATATAACAGATCATAGTTTTCCAAGTGGTCATATGATTATTAATATAAATATTTATATATATATATATATATAAAAATATATATATATATATATATATATATATATGATATTAATATGGACTTTCGAAGTTCAAACAACTTTCAAAATGGAAACTCACCAAAATATAAACTTCTATCTATATATATATATATAATTCTTGAAACTGAAGGATAAATGGATGACAAACATATTCACACAAATTCGATTACAAATATGTGAAAAATGAATAACCTGTTTCCATCGAAGGATCAAACATTAACATCCTCCGCTTTTCCGTTATAGAAAATCACTACCCTCAAAATATACCTTTTGACATGACTGCATTTCCCATATTACCAACGAAATCTATTCTATGCCTTCCTGGGGGTACCACCAGTATGCAGAATTTCAAGTGGTTCCGAACGTTGAACATATGCTGCAATAAAGGTCTCAGAAACAGAAAGTAGTAAGCTGGATCCCAAAGCAGAAGGTGTATGAAGGTGGTGTTGCGACTATGCGTTTCGGTCAATCCATATATGTTGGAAATCCAATGATCCCATTCCCATGGCGGAAGAGCTGGTATATTTGGGTATGGGTTCAAAGTCATGACACCTACCACTTTTCCATCTGAATCTTGCACTCCAAAAGTTACTAGGCTTTTTGTTCTGAAAAATAATTCATTTTTTGCTCAATGAGGTCCCCATGAAATGCGATTCTACGTACGCATCTACGCTCGAAAAATTTAAGTTTATATGGACGCCATTATTTTCCGCCCACAATCGTTTTCTGTCGATAAATGCGCTCGTTTTATTTTGTAATAATTTTTCAACATTCTACCGAAATGTGATTTTTTTCCATTCGTCACTTAAAAAAAATCTCATCTTCATTGAATTTTATGGTGTTTTTTTTTGTTTTCCAGTTTTTTCCTAATTGTGAAAGAAGTTAATAAAAAACTTCGAACAAAAACTATTTTTTATGACCTCGCCTGCTTGCTGCCAATATTATTTTCGGTATTTTATTCAAGGCAATGGAAAATAAGTGAATGTTTTTTATAAATCCAATGAGTTATTTTTGTGGGAAGTGGCCGGGGTACGTGATTTACAATAACTATAGCAATCACCGGACTTTCTTATTAAAATTCGTTGAAACGGAATGCTGGAACTTCCCATTTTTCAATATAACTAAGTAAAACGTAGTGAATATCATACTCCAGTCAATGGAGACTCAAAGAGGCCTCTGACCTACAAAAGGTGGGGTAGAAAGGATTTTGATATATTGAGTGTTTCTTAACGAATACTCGATGGATCTAGGTGCGAAAGACGCATATTGAAGTGGTCATTTTGTTTCAGCGGTGTTTATAACTTATTTTCTTTATCAGTGTTGTTACATATTTTTGATTTTTTGGGTTACTTGTTGCAAGGACTGCAGGCAGAAAACATATGACTCAGTGCCGTCATTAGCATCATCAAAGATCAAAATGCCAAACCAGAAGACTTCGCAGACGCTGGACTCCGCTTTCTCGTTGCTTTGTATGGTGGCAACATGGAACAGAAAACCTTGGAGAAGTCCGCTGCCAACTTTTCGCAAAATAGATAATGAAAAGCATATTCCACCTAGCTTCTTTACCGCCAACGGAGGACGCTGCACAGTACCATGCATTTAGGACCTACCACCAAGTCAAAAAATTGTGTGAAATAAAAAAAAAACATCCGACTGGGGCTGGAAACTTTGTACCAATGGGCTCACCACAGTAACAATTTCAGAGAAACCTGTCTCAGATACCTTATTGAATGTAATTTGATCCAATTGCAAAAAGGTGTGGTGGAGCATGTATGCGGATTCTGTAATGGTGAATCATGCGAAAATGCACCAGAGGTCATCATTGAGGGCGACGACGAAGATGATGCAATGACATGGATGGATGCCCAGATTCTCAGTGAGGTAAATGGGTTACAGAATAACACTGATAACGAAGATGATTATGAATACATTGACATCAACCGATCAGGTCCATCAAAAAGGAAGAAATAATAAAAATATTCCCGGAGACATAAATTATGGAATGAGAGTCGTTGCAAAAAAACATCTGCGGATTAGACCTACTGGTGTGGAAATGACTTTGAATTTACAATATTATAATTATATAGTGAATCGCCACAAATTATTAATTAAAATGAAAACAAACGAGCAGTCGGACGATTTTTTGAAAGAAAGTTCACGTTTTCGCCGCTATAACCTGTTACATATCAGACTTACAAAAAATTTTATAAAAAAGTAACAGATTGAATTTTTTTTCAAATTTGTATACGACATTTCAGATGATTTGAATTATCTGTTCGATAACACTTAGTTGGTTTCAAGAAAATACAATTCCAAATGATTTTTAGAATATAACAATTTTTTTATAAAAATGATTTTTGAAACTTTGCAAAAAAATTATCAGTGGTGAAAATAAGATAAAATAAAAATGAAACGGAGTTATGCTGATGATTGAAATTAAATATAAAATTGAAAATGCTCAAGAATGTTTTTTTTTCATTTTTTATAATAATGTAAAGTTTGATAGGTTAATGATACCACTTCTTAGATAACATAACCATAATTGAGATACTGAAAATACACAAAATCAATCGATTGTTCCGATATATAAAGGGCTATAAACAGCGAACTGGCACTCATTAGAGAAATCTTCGGTATAACACTGTTTTTTATATATTCAAATCTCCCTTACGGAAAACCCCTGGATTTTTTTTCATAAAAAACCTTTTAAAGACAAGCTTGTATTCAAGCCGTGTACTAAAACGTATGAAATAAGTTTAGGTCATCGCTGACAATGATTTAATTATTTTTTGTTGAATTATTTGGTTTCAAAAAACTTGTCGCGCGAAGTGTTCATAAAAGTAGGTACAAATTAATTTCATTGGACAATGATTGGTTGGTAAGTAACAATTTGTCAAAGTATTAATTTTATTTTGCCAAAGAATTCATAATCTCCGAACCTGATAAAGTATGACCATAATCAGAAAACTCGTCCCCCATCTTGGGGCCACCATCTTGAATTTATAAATTTTGACGAAAAATCCAGAACTTCCGACCGCGAAAACTGCTGCATACCAATTTTGAATCGAATCGGACCATAATCACAAAACTCGTGTTCCATCTTGGGGCCGCCATCTTGAATTCATAAATTCCGACAGAAAAATCATAACCTCCGACACCGAAAACCCCCGCATACCAATTTTGAATCGAATTTTGAATCACAAAACTCGTCCCCTATCTTGGAGCCGCCATCTTGAATTTATAAATTTTTACAAAAAAGGCATAATCTCCAACCTCAAAAACCCCAATTTTGCCGCCATATTGTTTTTTTCTGTAACAGAAATTCCATAAAGCATTGTCACCGGAATGATGAATATCTGCCAAATTTTAAATTAATCGGACGACTAGAAGTCGGTCAAAATTAACTTGATTTGACCCTAACGAACTAACAAGTGAATTTGAATAAAAGTTTGTAAAAAATATGTTTTTCATTGAGATTGCGCTATTGACAATGTCTTATTGTCGAACATAAATTTAACGAATATATATATATATATATATATATATATATATATATATATATATTTTATGTATATATATATATATATATATATTTTATTATATATATATATATATATATATTTTATGTATATATATATATATATATATATATATATATATATATATATATATATATATATATATATATATATATATATATATATATATATATAGGTAGTTGTTTATTTTCTTGAACCACTGTATATGTTTTTTTTTCTTTCTTGGACATAAGGTTCATTTAAATAGCAGAGGTTGTTATTTCATGTTATTTATTAATTAAATCCAGACGTTTCAGCCAGGGCTTTGGCCTTCCTCAATGTGTCAGACTAAAATATAAGCAAAAACAGTTTGTCAACGATTAAAATGAAAAGTTTGAAATCTAGATCAACTTACCATCAGCACAACCATCATGTTGAAATACAATTAATGAAACTATTCACAATACGGGCACACATAGATTTACAAATAGTGAAAGACTACCACATATCTTAAATGTTTTGATTACTTCGCAGGATATGTTAAACTCTCGATTTAAATAAACATTAACTTTCTTGGGAATCACAAAATCTTTTCAACAAGGTAAAACAGTGGTGATGATAATATGCATTTAAATAAACTCGAATTTGAAGTAGATTGTTTTTATTTCAAATTTTTATTAAAAAGCTGTACAAACTAATAGACTGAAATGAAATCTTACTATAATAATCTCGGATACCCATGAAAAAAACCAAATGAGGGTTAAAAGTAAATATTATTATTCATTATTATTAACAAAACAATGTATCCATAATGTATGCACTAACGCCCCCAAATCTCAAGAGCAATAATACTATGTTTTTAAACGTATTTAAATGTGGTGCCGATGGTTTTGCCAATTTTTATCGGCTTTATTATTGAATTGTCGATCCTTGTATACTTTTTGCTTTGAATATCCCCATAAAAATCTATGGGGTGAAATCTGATGAACGAAGAGGCCACCGTGGATCGGTATTTCGTCCTGACCATTTATCACCAAATTCCCCATTTAACCATTCAGAAACAATTCTAGCAGAATGAGCGGGACATCCTTCATGTACAAACCATAATTTGTTTCGTTCTTGTAAACTCATATTATCCAAAAAATCTGTCAGTTCGTTTTCCAAAAACCATTTAGGTTTTAGCGGAGAAAAAGGCCCTATTAGTTTGTCGTTAATAATACCGCACCTCACGTTTGTTTTTTGGTAATACTGGTTTTTATTGGCAATGACAAAATTTTGATTTTCGTCCGACCACCACCTACAATTTTGGGAAGAGACAACGCCGTTTATTGTGAACGTGGATTCATCTCCAAAAATAATGTGTCTATGGAAATCATGTTGATTTTCCATTTGTCCTTGAGTCCACATGCAGATGTAATACCGCAATGCATAGTCTCGTTCTTGAAAAACGTGCAAATAAACTTTGGCTTATAGGCATGATATTTATTTTTCTTAAGAATCTTCTTAACAAAGCCTTTTTTCACACCCGTATAAGCAGACATTTCTTGGGTGGATACTCTAGGGTTTTCAATAACTACCTGAAGTATTGATTTGTTGAAAATAAAATGTTCATAAAATCAGATGTGGAATCATCTGCGACTGAAAGATAAACCTTAGTCACTATCTTCCATCGTCAAGATAACCTCTTGTGGGGTATTCATGTTGAAAAGGGAAACATTCTCAATTGAATATTGATAGAAAGATTTTTCTGTTAGACATTCACAAAAAATAACTTCATTTTAATCGTGGATTTTTCAATTCACAGAAAAATATTTCTATCAATATTCAATTGAGAATGTTTCCTCTTCTACCTGAAGTACTTCTAATAATTTTTTTCAGTACATACAGTTTTGGTACGTTCATTTTTATATTTACTGTCTATTTGAAATTAATTAAATCTGCTTCACGCACTGGTTTACAGTTATCTCCATATATTAAAACTAATTCTGCCTCCTCGGCTATCGTTAACTGTCTTGGAGGAGGCATTTGAAATCAAATAAACTCAATAATCGAACAATAGTTATTAAAGAATGAAAAATTAATGACTCCAAATGCTCCTTATGTTTACTTTTGACCCTTTGTTTTTTTTCCATGGGTATCCGCGATTATTTTATAGGATTTGATGTTTGTCGATTGATTTGTACAGTTTTTTAATAAACTTTTAAATAAAAAAATTTGCACTTTGAATTAGAGTTTTTTAATATGCATGTTATCAATATTACTGGTTTACCTTGTTAAAAAGAATTCTTGCGAAACTCGATTTATGCGAACTCGATTTGATTTTGTTTAATTTATGAGAGGTTTTAGGTTAATATAAAAAAATGGAAAATCATTAATTCAATTTTAAAAAAATAATTCTTGGGAAACTATGTTTTGGTATTTAGACATAACTTTTCATTCCAAACAACTTTTCTCAATAACATTTTGCTGAATTTTCTGAAATAGGGATACTTCACACTTTTACATTTTTTATATTTTTTGACCTACCCTGTACTGTTTAAGTGCACCTTATATGATTATCGCACATGCACCAACTTTCGGCAATATTGGTATTTTGGTTGTAAAATTAATTTTAAAAATTCGCATATGTTGCACACTTGAATGACTGATTTTATATATATATATATATATATATGTATATATATATGTATATATATATATATATATATATATATATATATATCAGTCAACCATACGGGTTTATCATTGGATAAGATCGGGCCCATCAGTGGATGGCGTCAGTTCTTTGGTATCCAAAAAAATTAGATATCCGATGTCCGAGTGAGACGGAATAAATTTAGCACGAAACATGTTTGACATTTATGCTAACTGCCTGTTGATAAAATAAACGGAAGTATAGTTTTGAATAGTTTTCCTGAAAGTTTAATAGAGGGCATATGTATCTTTAGACAATTGAACAATGGTTGAATTCCATATTCCATTATCGAAAGACGTGGAGAATTTCAGTGGTTTCCATCTCTCAGACTTTCTTACATAGAGCAGAGAAAATTGATATCTACAGAAAGGTAATCCTGACAAATGTGTAATTTTTAATATAATCTAAAAAAAAGACAAACAACCGAAATGCCGTATTTTATAGATATACGGGCCGGCATTGTCTAGGCTGAGATATCTAGGAACCCTGGTGCTTGCACTTATACCTGTGAAAGTTTGAGATTTTTCATAGTACAACACTTGGCCTACTTGGTAATTGGAGATAACTAGAGTTTCAGATGGCGCCAACATCGTTTCTTGTTAAAATTTAGTAGCTAATTTCTGATCGGCGCCATATAAACGCAGTTATGGAAGCACTATTGATCCGCTTTTGGTGTTCCCTCTAACTTCCAAACAATATTGAATCACTACATTGACTGAGTTATCTATATATCTTTTTCTGCGAAACCCCTCTCTCTTTTTCTCTCCCTCTCTTTTGAAATGTCCAGATCTGAGGAGAATTATAACCACCGTTATAATATGTAAGAATATAAAAAAAGGCAAAGTGGAATTATGCAGAATCAAATAAGGATTCTGTTTTCTCATTAGATGAATAATAATAATAATAATATAATAATAATATATGTATTTATAATAATATTTGTATAGATATAAGACAGAACAATTCAAATTTGTCTGCCAATAGGATACAAGACTGGATGACTACATTCTTACTCTTGCACCTTACAATAAGAGAGAAAAAATAGAAGAAAAAGGATAGATAAGTGTGTATAAAAACAGGACACACACATAATAATTTGTCATAGTGTATCACTATGGTCATAGCATACCACTCATGGTCATAGCATAGCATAGCACTCTGACATTACATATTATCCAGAAAGTTTTGTTTGAGAAAATATTTAAAACTGGCCAAAGATTTTGCCTGGAGGGAAAGCGGAAAGTAATTACATAGTTCAGCTATTTTGTAGGTGAAGGATCTTAGATCTTATGAACTGTTCCGTGGAATGTCTAGCAATGTGAATCCTTTTACGTCTGATGTTGACGTGATGTACATCAGTCCTGTATTGTATTTTGTTGTTGAGGTAAGGTGGTGTTTTGGCGATAATAATTTCGTGATATAACACAAGGTATGATGTGTGCGCCTGTCAGACATGTTCAGGCATTTAGCTTTTTCAGCGTGTAAATGATAAATGTATTCCGGTTGTCGATTTCCAGTCGATGAGGATGATATAGATTTTTTTAACTGATGATACCTCTCGTTAACCGTAAGATTTTTCGTTTCCTCTTTTCTCGACCTCTCGACATAAAACAATCAAAGGTATGAAGGTATCTTGTAACTCATACATTAAATACTTCACGAGGTGATAATAAAAAAAAAATTCTCGCTTCGGTTTCAACTTATAATTATTTCGTCTCAACTCAGAAAATGCATACAAAAATGTTCTTTTGTGTCCATCAAGGCGAGAGTCACTCGATAAATTAGTAAATTTTTAATGAAGATTTACTATTGAGATAACTCATTCGAAGTGTGAAATGCTTTGAGGGTATGCAAAATATACTTACCTCATTTCTTCCACGTTTATACTCCCAAAGAGAGCTGGTGTGACAATGGGATCATACAGTTTCTCCATTATTCTCAAATGGTTAGGACCTAATTTAATTACATTATCCGGTGACAAAACAACGGACTTTTGCGATTTTCTCAAGGAAATCGACGATTTATAGCCTTTTCTAATAGAATCTGAACTTTTTGAAGTAGACATATTGCTTTTCGTTAAATGATGTCAAATATGACAGATATTCATTTCAGAATTATTCGATAACACGTATCTGCTGATATATCAATGACAAATGAAGATATAACTAGAAACATGTATTTGGAAAATAGACCAATCAATAGAGCAGAAAATGGCTGATTCTGTTACAAAAATAGTACCAGGAATCCGACTGTGACGATCCTTAGTTATATCCTGTTATATTTCCTGCTTAATTTTTTTAAAAACATTCGAGAGCAAAAAATCATGTTTTTTTTCGATTTTCGCTTGTAACATAAAAACTAATGAAACAATGTTGATGTTCTCGATGGACGAATTGTAGGGAATCGAAATTCAAAAAAACAAGCCCTGGCACGACTCGATCGGATTATTATTGACGGAGAAAAACCGAAAAAAATCAACGTTTTTTGAAAAATTGATAACACCGCCATTTTTGAAGTTGTAGCGCAGGCTCTTTGCGACATAGTAGAAATTGATATATATTATATATATATATATATATATATAACTACTTCATGAGTAGAAAACTCAGGCGCTGTCGGATCATACGTTTTTGCATAATTGCAATTTGAATTTTTATAATGCACTTTCGTGGAGCAAGCCTGGTTGCGTCATAGGTGGTCGGATTTCAATTTTTCTAAAACATATTGCAAGTAGAAGTATAGTACTACAAAACGTTCATTCTCATTTTGCGTTAAAATGCTGCGAAATAGGTGAGAGATACTTACAAACATGAGTTATGTTCCTGAGTCCGACTCTGCCCATTGCAGTCCAGAAAGACTTAGCGGCAGCTAGATAAAATTGCAACTCAAACATCTACCGAAATTTATCTTTGCTTACCTTGTTTTTCACCGTAATTTATCTTTCATACCAAGGATTATCTTAGCAACATAATACCTTTACTATTTGTAGGATATTATAAATTGAATCTGAACATTTATTATTGTCATTCCATTTTGTCTCTTGTAACCTGCATTATCAATTTGCATTTAAAGCATTGTGTAAAGTATATCTTTAGTTGTGCAAGGATCTGAACGCCGAAAAAGAGTTATTCATCGCAAAATTGGTTTTAAACAAGGAGTAATGCTTTCCAAACCCAGGGCTGCGAAAGCACTATTGTAAACGGGCGGCGCGTGAAAGCAGCTGAGTAATAGGATAGGGCAGCAGATGCAGGGAAGCGAATATATAGTAATACAAGCGCACTGCGCGCAAGTTATGTATCTGCTGCTCTACCCCTACTACTCAGCCGTTTTCACGCGCTCTCCCCTTTTCGTTCATATTTGCAAGTATTTGGCAGTTGGCAGCATGTTAACGCAAAATGGGAATAGACATTGTGTAGTAGATTCTAAAATCGAGCGTCGAAGTGCAAACATCGAAAGCGAGAGCAGAGTATACAAGTGTGAAGACAGGAGCTGAGATATAGAAACCAGGTGTGCGAAACCTTTTGCTAACACTCTATTCTATTTTTCATTCTTTGCCTAATTGATTGTTTAAAAAATATTTCATCTGATTAAAATATTATGGATAGGGAAACGGGAGGGGGTTCACCTCCTCCCAAGAAAAGTTTTAAGGATAAATTCAAAGACAAGGGAATGTTTGATGAAAATTTTAGTGAGGACAGCAATGATTCAGAGGTAGAAAAAATATTAAATTCAAGTAATTCATTCAATAGTGACAGTAACGAACAAATCATACGAAATTTGGAAAGTCAGAGAGCTTCAAGGCCATCAGTAGAGTCACAAAAAAAGGATACAAATGTAAATGATAAAAAAGAAAAAACAGACGAAAAAAGAGAAGTAGTTCTCTACAAAGAAAGAACTTTAG
Source organism: Gonioctena quinquepunctata (assembly GCA_018342105.1). Taxonomy (NCBI): domain Eukaryota; kingdom Metazoa; phylum Arthropoda; class Insecta; order Coleoptera; family Chrysomelidae; genus Gonioctena; species Gonioctena quinquepunctata. The sequence continues at coordinate 36,747 of JAFIRS010004578.1, forward strand.
GTCCATTTGTCGTGATTATTGAGGCGACTGAAAACTCGGGGAATATAGGAAGATATAACCACCTTAGTATTGCCAAAGAAATTTTTATCTGAAGTTGGAGAATATTATCAGAATAAAAAACAGGGGTAGAAACAAAATTGGTGTAGAATTCAATAATTGGAATAGTGCAAATCAATTTATCGTTAATGAACAATTAAGAAATAGGGGATATAAAGCATATATACCTTTCAATTACGTGACCAGTAAAGGAATAGTCAGAGGAATCGATAAGATATTTAGAGAAAATGAAATTAAAGATATGATTAAAAGTCCATACAGAGTATTAAGTGTTAAAAGGATGAATAGAAGAATTAGAGAAGATGGCGAAACCAAATACGTTCCGACGACAACTTTGCTTGTCACGTTTGAAGGGGTGACTTTACCAAAATTTATAGATATATATTATATGATACATAAAGTTCAAATCTATATACCGCCTGTTACACAGTGTTACCAATGTCTGATGTTTGGTCACACGAAAAAACAGTGTAAAGGTAAAAACGTTGTTTTAACTGGAATACACGAGGAGGAAGATTTATATGATAAGTGTGATAAAATTAAATGCCATAATTGCCAAAGTAATGAACATAAATCAATCAGTAGAGACTGCTAGGAATACAATAGACAAAAAAAAATTCGGGAGAAGATGAGTTTTGATAATAAATCATTTTTTGAGGTAGCCAAGGAATTTCTTAAAAATCAGGAAACCGCAAATAGAAATCCTAGAGATTTCCCAACAATCAATAATGTACAGAGAGAAGAAATCAATAGAATTGATGTTTCTCAAAGAAAGACTATTTACACAATAACAATAATAAAAGAACATATTCACAAATTCTTAAACAAAAAACGTACAGAGGTAGAATAGGGTATGACAAAACATCACATAATGAGATTTTAATTAATCCAAACGGACAAATTTCACAGCCCAAACAAGGGACAATGATAGGAAAGATTAATAATAATGATAGTAGGACAAAGCAAACTGCAGATCCACAAACATCAAGTCAATTAAATAATTATAGAATAGTAAGACCAAATAGTTTAAATAAACAAAATAGTGAGGAAAGGGATATTAGTGATATTATTTATGAATTATTTCTAGAAGTACCATTGATTGGGTAAAATGGTAAGGATTATTCAGTGGAACATCAGAAGTATAGATTCAAATAGGTACAATTTAATAAGGTTAATTAATGAACATGATCCAGACATAATTTTTTTAAATGAAACGTGGCTAAAGCCTGAAAAAGTTTTTCAAATTAAAGGATACAACATCATTAGACAAGATAGGGAAGATGGGTACGGAGGAATAGCTACAGGAATTAAAAAAAATATAACATTGTGAACTTGAACACAGATATCCAAAGCGAAGAATGTCAGATAATAATAATAAAAACTCACAATGTGAACCTAATGAACATTTACAATACTGCAAATAATATACCAAGTCAAAAATTATTTAGTGAGTGTTTTTCGGAGCTAGAGGGGGATATAATGTTGATGGGGGATATGAACGCTCACCACTCACTGTGGGGAAGCGCAATCAGTAATTTGAATGGCAGAATACTTATGGAAACTATAGACGAAAATAATATGGTTATACTAAATGATGGATCAACAACAAGATTATGTAATCCTGAGGAAAATTCAAGCCCGATAGATTTAACAATTGTTACTAGTAATTTGTCAAGAAATTGCCAAATTAAATAGTGTAATTATCCTACTATGTGTACAGTTGATATAAATCACTTAGGGTATAGTGGAAATAGGAGATGGGTAGGTAGGAATTATAAGAAAGTTAACTGGACAGAATATCACAATCAATTATTAAATATTAAAACATAGTTATGAGGAGATGACAAAAATAATGAAAGAGACAGTAGATATACAAGTTCAAGAGGGGAAAATCAGTAATGGTAGGCCAGGAAATCCATGGTGGGATGAAGAATGTGAGGAAAAAATTAATGAAAGAAAAAGTGCTTTAAATATTTTTAAAAATAATCCAAATTTAGATAATTATATACAAGCAAAAAAAATAATGGCAAATACTAAAAGATTTTTAAATAGGAAAAAAGGCTTGATTCAAAATTTTTGTTCCACAATTAATAGAGAGTCGAATCCTACATATATATGGAATATGATAAGAAAGTTTTCTAACAGGAATAATAATACATACAATAATAATATGCTTAAGAGTCATATAGCTGAAGCTTTATTAGACAAGGTTTCTAGAGTCGATATAGACCCGAATTTTTCCATGAATATGTCATCTGAAAAAACCAAACTATTTACATTAAATGAACTAAATGAAGCTTTCAGAATCAAAAAAATCACGAAACCTGGGAAAGATGATATTCCATATCAAATGTTTATTTACTTACCCACAGCAATGCAATGTCAGTTATTGGAAATATTTAATAATATTCTAGGAAATGCAAATATACCGAATGATTGGAAAGAATATATCATAGTAGGAATTGCGAAAAATAAAAAAATCTTAGATGAAGTTAGTAATTTAAGACCAATTGCAATGGAATCATGTGGTCTAAAAATATTGGAAAAGATGATTAAATTCAGGCTAGATTGGCATGTGGAAAATAACCAAATATTATCCAAGTATCAGACGGGGTTTAGGAAGGGAAAGAGTACGATATACAATATTGCATATCTATCTGTATATGTACAAATGGCTTTTGGATTAAAGCAACAGGTAATTGCGGTATTCCTAGATATTAAGGGGGCGTACGACAATGTTAACTTATACACTTTGTATAAATATTTAATCCAATATCAAATTCATATAAATTTAGCTAATCTAATATTTAGGCTCTTAGATAATAGGAAAAATTTTGTCATGGATGATAATGGGGAATTACATGGTCCAAGATTAGCTACAAAGAGTTTGCCGCAGGGGTCTCCCTTGAGTCCAATAATATTCAATATATATATATATATGTCGTCCTTATTTAATATAATACCCAGTCATAGTAAAATCACTGCATATGCAGATGATATTGTAGTATTAGTAAAGGGAGGGGACATTGAAGAAATAAATGAAAAAATCAATCAAACGTTGCATATAATCAATGAATGGATGGTAGATCATGATTTAGAATTGGCTACAAAGAAATGTGTGGCGATTCATTTTCGAACAAATAACATAAAAAGAATTATTCCACAAATATACATTGGTAATGAAAATATAAAAGTTATGAACGAGATACAATATTTGGGGTTTTTTTTTACGTATAACTTGAAATGGGACAAACATTTAGAAAAAATCTGTCAAAAAGCAAATTAAGGATTAAATACAATAAAGACATTTTGTAGGGTATGGTGGGGAGCAGATCCAAAAACAATGAGTATGGCATTTACGGGTATAGTTAAGTCTCATTTGGACTATGGGAGTATTCTTTTCAGACCTAGTGCAAAGAAATCGTTAGAAAAATTGAATAAGATACATAATCAAGGGATGAGAATTATAACAGGATCAATGAGGTCCACACCAATAAATGCCCTATTGGGGGAAACCGGAGAGATAAGCCTGGAGTTTAGGAGGAAATGCTTAGCAATCAATTATATAACTAAAAGAATAGATCACAAACCTCCAATTATTTACATCATAGAAATTTTGAAAAACATATGCGAATATAAAGTAGGGTATTGGAGGAATAGAGAGGTTCCGTTACTGGTGGAAGCACTAAATAAAATATCCCCTTTTCAACAAGATATATATAAAAATGATATTCCACCATGTTATAGTTATGATCTGGACATTTATATATCAACCAGAAATTGTGCAGACGGGAATACATAAGTATGAAAATAGTGTAAAAGAAAAGTTTCAATTTTTTTAAGAACAAAACAAAGAATTATTTAATATGGTATATACAGATGCGTCTAAAATAGGGGAAAGGGTTGGTTATGGTATTTATATGCCGCAGCTAAATTTTTGCTACTCAGCTAGACTCAAAGATAACACTAATGTTTGTGAGGCGGAGACAATTGCAGTGCACGAGGCAATGAGGGTGTGTTTAGAAAGGAATTTGACAAGTAACTATATAATTACAGATTCACAATCTGCTTTGGACAAAATATCAAGACAAGGGAATAAATATAATACTGATTATATAACCATGAATATAAAACAAATGGCATATTTGGCTTCGTTAAATGATACTGTGTTCAGGTTCACATGGATACCAGGGCATTCAAAGATAGAAGGGAATGAAAAAGCGGATCAATTAGCCAAAATAGGAACTGTACTAAATGTTCCACTGAATATAAAGAGGGATAAATTTGGAATGATACAGATATTACGTAGTGACATATTGCAGGAATTTTACAGTAAATGGAAACAAGATATTAAGATAAAAAGCAAAAGTTATTCTAAGATACAACCAATGTATCCCATCGAAAGGTGGTATTGCTCGATTCCATTTATGAGTAGAAGACATATAACAATTATTATTAGAATGAGGACAGGGCATTGCTTAACAAAAGAACACTTATGCAGAATTGGTGTTAAGAATAATCCATATTGTGAATGTGGGGGTCTCGAAGATTTAAACCATATTTTTTTAGAATGCCCAATCAATGCTGTTCCTAATGAAGATTTCTATTTCACGTTAGTCAAAAAAGGTATGAAGACACCATATATGTTCATAGAAGTTCTAAAAAATTTAAATATTTCAATAATAAAATCTATAGTGAATTTTTTAGATTATAATCAAATAAAATTATAATAAAAAGGGAAATGGGGTCGAATATTCTCCTAAAAAAAAAATCAGATCCATACGTATGTAATATTCCTATCCCAAAATTATGTCCCAGCCTAATGTTTGTGTTGTTTGTCCTACTAACTAATTTTAGCACAAGAAGAGATAAACGCACTAGTAGAAATTATGTAATGATGAAAATAGAGATAAGAAAATAGAACAGAAACGAAAACTCATAATTTGAATACAGTATTGCCGAGAGCAAGATTTCTGTATTCAGAGGACGAACCTTTATTACAAGGGTAATAAGGGGAGAGCTGGATAATAGCGCCGATGGGAAGCTACATCCAAGAAGGAATAGAGAGAGAGAGAGAGACATTGTGTAGTACTATACATCTACTTGCAATTTCCAATAAAGTGTATTAAACAATTAAAATTGCAATTATGCATTATGATTCGACAGCTCCTGAATTTTTTGCACATATCAATTACTACTATGTCGCGAAATGCCTGCGCTAAAACTTGAAAAATGGCAATGTGATTTAAAATAAAAACACCGATTTTTCCGGTTTTTCGAATTTTCTTGTTTCTAGAAAATACCAAGGAATTGTGAGTTTGGTACATTCAAAGACAGGCTTATAAAAGACAGAATAGTAAGTGGTATCAGAAATCAGAAAATAATACTACAATCAAGTCATGCTAGGGAAAATTTTTTTGGATTTTGATTCTCTACAATTTGTCCATTGAGAGCATCTAGATTGCTTCATTAGTATTCATGTTACAAGCAAAAAACGAAAAAAAAACACGATTTTCTGCTCTGAAATGTTTATAACAAATTAAGCAATGCCAGTTTCGAGTAGGAAACATAACAGGATATAAACTACTATTTTTCTCTCTAATGATTTGGCCTAGAAGGCGTGCGTATTGAACTGAAATGACGCCATATTTACTGTATTTGGCTCCTGTTTAGATTTTAATGATTTTCGGAGTACCTATCTATTTTTGCCGTCTGAAAACGTATTTTTGTGCTATCGACGTCTTAAATTAAGAGGTAGAAATAATATTAGTATAGTAATGCCATCGTTCCAACAGAATCATTATTATTCATTGCCGATGAGACCCAGCGGGTGACGGTGTGAAACCAGTGACGTACTCGAGTTGCTGATAGAACTATGACATTTTTACACAAGATAATATGTTTTGTTGGCGGCTAGGTCCAACAAATAGTTTTGCTTGTTTAGAATGTTAAATTTACTAACGAGTGCGAAAAGTGGTACTTCATAGCAAGTTAGTAGAAAATGTGTTCAAACATACTTTTTATCTACGAGTATACTAGTATAGTTTGAATTGTTTTTTGGCGAAAAAAATTAAAGGTTCAAAGATGACCTTCTCAACTTGGGACATTCCAGATAGCCAAGCTTTCATTACTAATTTGTGTTCAGCATGCAGGAATACGCAAGGACACAAAAAAACATTTCACCCATATTCCATTAAAGGTTCTGGGGAAAAATTGCGAATTTTAATGACCACGTTATTATTACATTCGTTGCGAACTCTCTTGCTTAATCCGCGAAGACATGATATATCCAAAATGTTTTGAATACTCTGTTGACCATTTCAATTACTATTTCTGATGATGCGAAGAATGATTGAAGTTGTCATCATTGAAATGCCTTTCGAAACTAGCAGGGGCGACGTTTAGGTCAGAAAAGTGGACACTCAAAGAGTATATTCAAATTTCCTTTTTCATATTGAGCGTTATGGTGTAACAAAACATCATATTTTTTTCCAAAACTAATACTTGGAAGATAACATGGAGGGACATTATTTGACTCTTTCATCTATATGAGTTCTCAATTCAGACTGGGATAAAAAATCAAATAACTATCTGAATGAAAATACGCATTTCAGATTTTTTTGAGTTGGGGTCTTTCCACAATATCTATCAGTTGTAATTCAATGTCCAGCGTGACCAAGCAAGTACTTGTTTTCTGTTAGATGTTACAAAAAATAACTTTAATTTGTATCGTAGATTTTTCAATTTTCTAAAAAAGAATTCAATTTAATATTCAAGAGAGAATATTTCCCTTTTGAACATGAATACCTGTGGAAGATAGTGACTAAAGTTCATCTTCCAGTCGCAGATGATTCCACATCCTGAAAAGAGAAACATTCTCGATTGAATATTGAATAGAAATATTTTTCTGTGAATTGAAAAATACGCGATAAAAATTAAGTTATTTTTTGGGAATGTCTAACAGAAAATGACTATTTCCCCGGCTAAAGCCACGCTGGATATCGAACTACATCTGATACATATTCTGAAAGGACCCTAAGTAAAAAAAAAAAATCTAAAATTGAAAATTTGCATTTTCATTCAGATAGTTATTTGATTTTCTATTCCAGTCCTGATTAAAATGATGCATCATGCTGAGTTTAGCGTGGACTTCAATTTTGAAAAATCCATAGAATAATTTACTGAAAATCCCAAGCACTAGTAATGACTTGATTGATCCCAGTGAAACAAAACAATTTTAATATTTCTTTTTCTGGTTTTTCAAATATATTGTACAACATAATAAAGACTGTTAAAAATTGATAATGTCCTTCTTTGTTGAATTTAGTGACAGTTTTCTAATAAAAATATTTGAGTTTAGTAGTACTTATTAATTATTAAGTAATTTCTTAAATTTCGTTGCAGAAAGTATTATAGCGGACGAATTATTTGAGATAAACCCTTGCTGGTATTCTCACTGGTTATGAACTCCTGCTGGGTGTCTTATGCCAGAATTCTAGGGTAGGCTTCGTATTTCTTGAATAGTCCTCGATTATATGAAGAGTCTTTCTTCAGAGTATCTGACTAATAAATTGTTCAAATTGTGCATAATGCTGGATGCAAATATTTAAATCCTAATTTCAAGTACAAATATGATTGAAAAGTAAGTCAGTACAAACGTGGTCGACAAATCTTAAGCGTGAGTGAAATTTATCGGGTGGTTTTGTTTCTTATAATTTGTCCACTATAATAAAGTCTGTAATATAATTATAATAGCCAATTTCCACACCCGCGAACCGGATTCCTCGTCGTTTGTCTCTGACTACAAATCTTTCGCTCATGTGGAATATTGGCTATTCCAAAACGTAGAATATACTAGTCCTGAAAAACCACATAGACCTAAGCCTTTTCCCATTTCTCATCGATTATGGATTGTATATAAATCGCACAACGATAAAAGAAGTGATAGGGATGAGGACGAAGGAAATTGTGTTTCAGTCATATAACAACATCATTTCCTCAATTTTCGCTGAGAATGTTATTCATTCAATATTTCGATATTTGAGAGTACACTATATCTATCCACCAATAAGACTCCGTAATGTAGGTTCAAAATCTTTCAAAACCACAATTCCATTCTTTGGGGCCCTGTAAAGAGCCAAAACTAGTCATATGACTGAGTTGGAATAATTGCAACTTTTCATAAAAATTCAAATACAACATATCGAAAATTCAGCAAACAATCCATTTCCAATGAGGTTTGTTCGTTTTTTTTTAACGAATAGACTGATAGATATGCGAGATCAGCGATTTTACTAAGAATTATCACATTTCGGTGACAAAGCCTGGAAAAGTGATATAGAAAAACAAATCCATATTTTTTTCTCAATATTTTTGAAAACTTCAATTATTCAAATTCTGTCGATTTCCATACAAAATTCGGAAAATTCTGAATCCAGAAGGTAATAACCTCTAGTGAACTGAATCGAGACATTCTTAAGAACGATTATCCGGAGACGATTATTAAATCAGGTCTGGTAATGGCAGCGGTGTCAGGAAAAAAGATAGGTCCACAGTCCACACTCCTCTCTTCGCCATATCTACACCTATAGGTATCCAAGAAAAACAATGTGTTTCTTCAGCTAATATTTTTCAACTTTTTTTTTCAGTTGAGCCTAGGAGTTGAAGAGGGCATTGTCCAAGCCTATAATCCTGATTTCGAACTCCAGTTCGCCCACAAGGTATCACACATGACAAGATTTTCCCAAGCTGATCTGGATCCTTCAACATTCCTCTATCTGCTCAGAGATGACCACGAGAATTTGCTATACTGCTATCTGTTCCAGGCGACAAAAGTTTCAGATGTGAGTTCCCTTTTATTTAACTCGAATCAGACGTGTTTTCGTTCTTCAACAACAACAAAAATCAACAGACCTAGCACATTTCTCAGGAGGAAAAATGGTAGTCCCGAAACAAAGAAATGTGTTCGTCATTCGATGATGACCTGAGTTGTTAAGACGATACCTTGAGCCGAGTATAGAAATCATACAACTTCCACACTATGTTGATTGAAGGGTTTGATTCATACTAAACCAACTTCTCTACTACTTCAATAGGACACTTCATTGATTGAATGTGGAGAATTTTGAGTCGTTGAAACATATGAGATTATAATTACAACAATTACTCCTGCCGGAGCATGAAATTAGTCATGTGGGTGTGGAATGGCGTAACTGGATTTTTGAAGATATCACTTCTGAGTTATTTGCATAATGAAATACAAGGGATGCGTACGCTATACAAGGGGCGGAACGGGGTAGTAAGGAGTAACGGTGTAAAAAAACGAAAAAAAAAGTTTCTATGAAGAAAATGTTTTATTGTACTTTTTTTCTTCATTATGGACTATTTACAGTATAACGTAAAATAAGTCGTAAATTGATATGTTCAATAATTTAACTGAAAAATATTTTCAACTAATCAATAACTTATGGAAAAAAATTGTTTTCAGATTCAAAATATTTAAAATTACCTATACGAGAATACGTACAAAATGAAGTTGCAAATCGAAGGGACAAACCAAGACTTTCACACTAGCGGCAAAACTCATAAATATATTTAAAATACTGGAATATATTTTCAAAGGGTTATATTTCGAAATTCAAATATTTTTTAAGCTATTGAAAAAAATATTTTTTTTCTGATAAGTTCATCATTTTTTATTTATTTCACAATTTTAGAAACGTTGGTCGGTCGCTTTCTTAAGCCAACAACTTCAATGTTTTAATGACATCATGCAACAACTCTCAAGTATTTGTTAGGAACTTTTTAGGTATTACCTATATTTACTTCATACGGAGGTGGCCAAAAACATGACCCATATTCTAAAATGCATCTAACTGAACTTGTATGTGTAAAGTTGATGTCCTTCAGATAGTTGAACACTTCTGCATACAAATCATAACATTTTCAATGCTGTCGAGGTGTTTTCTAAAATCTAACTTTGTGTCCACCAGAATATCCAAGTCTCTTGTTGAATTAACTTTATTCAGTACCTCACTATTAATGCTGTAATCATATTTTACTTTGATCTAAAACTATAAAATGGTATGGTCTTGCATTTCGATACATTCAAGTGCATGCGATTTTTGGAGCATAACTTTTCTATTTTGTTGAGATTTTCTTGAAGTATTTGACAGACATGTTCGTTATTTATTGTACGGATTAGTGTCAGATTATCAGCATTGACAACAAAAATTTCATTCGATACTAAAAAAATTTAATACTTTCACAACCTGAGTTCCACCGCTATGATAGCTCTTGATCCATTGAAAAGATACCCCATGCACACCAACACTTTCAAGCTTTTTTATCAATATTGAGTGATCAACTGAGCCGAATGCCTCGGAGAAATCGGTATAAATTAAATTAACTTGAGACTTATCCAGCAAATACTGAACAAAAATAAAAAAGTTTGTTGTTGTTGATCTACCTCTTATGAAACCATGTTGTTTCTTGATAATTATGGATTTCAGACTGTCTTAATGTCACTACATTCAATATTGTATCGGACGATAGTTTCAAATATTATTTTTCATACCAGATTTGAAGGTTGAAGCATTGTTTATAGAGAATCTTCTTTCTCTATAAACAATGATTGAAGTGATGAGACTAGTCCTCCACTTATCAGAAAATATGCCAGTACCTGAGTATTTATTGAATAGCAATAGGAGATATTGAAGCTTGAAAGTGTTGAATGATTAAAGGAAAACCTTGGTCATTGAATAAAAGTTATTTTCAGTCTCTATGTCATGGACAGATATTATTGTGATCCAAAAATATAAAACATACAGTTCACCTGCCCGGTCATAGATGGATATGCAAAACATTCATACGATCCGGGTGCTGGATGATTCGTGTAATTGAACGTGGACCACAATGAGCTTCCTTTGTTGAATTTTCGAATAATTTGTTCCTTTGGGTGTTCAGAGAAGCTTGGCACACTCTTTGATAACAGACAAAGCCCTAATATTATTTTATTTCAACATTCTTGTTAAACTATTGAAAAACAAAGGTTCACCACCCATGAGCGCCATCTCATCCATCCCAAATTGTTCACCTTCCTTGTAGGATTTCATGAGGTAGGCTACTCTGGGTGCCTGTGGTTGATTACCAAAAATACATCTCAGGGTGACCTAATATGTGTTGATCCAATTCTGTCAATATAACTGACAAACTCCATCTCGATTTTTATTTTGAAGCAAATTCTTCTTAACTTCTGATAGGCTGCAACTGTTATCGACTAGTAGGTGAAGTAGGATATTTGATCTGTGATTTCCAATGAAAATTTCAAATCAACTCAATAAATTCAATCACATTCGTTTTTATACTCCGTAGTTCGACATGCAAATTAACGAACACATAACTCATACACGATTTGGGATCAAATTTACCAGAAACAAAGATTCAAGATTTCCCACAAAAGGACAAATCTTTAGAAAAAAAACATTTTTGTCGATTGGATAACCTCTAAAAAAATATTTGGGTATACTGAAAATATATATCCCATTAAAGGGATATTTTTGTATGTTTTTGTATAAATGTTTGTAAGAGGCCAAATTCACTTATTTTACTTTCGCGTCTTAATAACTTGAAAACTGGAACCTACATATTTTCAAAATCCCCCAGCACTATAAGTGGAGTGTATGGTGGACATATTTCCATTATTAACTCCAAACAAACCCAAAACCCATTCTCGAAATATATCTTCAAAATCTACAAACTATCAATGTATTCAAAAGTATTTATTTACTATACTAGCTTACCCGATAGACGTTGTTCTGTACAAATTTCTATATTTCCCTAAAACTTTTACCAGAAAACTCTCGTCCGCGTAGAATTTCTTTTTTCCTATATTTGCCTTTGGGTTGTTCCATCTAGGTTATGCTTTTGACTCTGCCCGTTTCCCGTTATCCCCTTATCCCCTTATCCCGTTTTCCCGTCATCCTATTATCTGTTTCCCCGTTATCCCGTTATCCCTTTATCCCGTTTGCCCCTTATCCTGTTATCCCGTTTTACCGTTATCCAGTTTTCCCGTTATCCCGTTTTCCCGTTATCCCCTTATCCCCCCATAGGAAATTTTTTTCCGAATCCCATAACTTTTCTAAAAACCTTTCTTTCCCTAAAAACCTTATTCGGACTATTACAAACAACAAAAATTTTTGTCGCAGAGTCTGCTTGACACAGAAATATGAAATGTAATATGGTAATAGAGCTTACTAACTACTAACTCAGTGACAAGTTTGACTCTAGCATAATGCGGAAAAAATTGGCTTTCTAATTCTTTAAAAATACATAATTTGAGAATTGGAAAAAAAAATTATATGTTAATCCAAAGGATCAACTAATTCAATTACAATAGCCCAGTCGATAAAAAAACGAGGGTGCTTTAGACCACACGACTGAAGTAAAACTTCTTTAGCTCCATCTATATGTATGTATGTATATATATACAGTATCGGAAAGTATTTATCTTGGGTATGTTGGTTTCATGAGAGCGTAGAGGATAGCTTGCTATATGTTGAGAGAGCATTACAATTTCTCCTCGACTCGCTCAAGGAAGGGATATCGACGTCACGACACAGAGATAGGAGAGTCAGGGCGGTTATCTCAGGACGTCAGTATCATACCAGCAGCAGTCGGGAGAATGTGTGCGTTGTAATGAAGAAGAATTTTTGACAATAATTTCACATCAGATAATTTCAACACATTAAACTGAATCATTGATTCAAATTTAATCTGTCGGACGACAGGTAGATCAAAATATCTTTGGTGCCGTGGTGACCGCGAAAACAAAAGAAAATTCTCAAACATAAATATTTACAAGAAAAGACAAACCAAATTAAATATTTTGTGTCCGAATTTATTTTATTAAATGTTCGAACAAACCACCATTTTGGGCCAAACAATAGCCAAATCTATTGTACAATTCTGTTCTGGTAGCCGCAAGGGTAACTGGTGTTACCTGAGCACAGAACTGAATAATTTTGCCCTCAGTTCATCTAAATTGGTGGCACGTTCGAACTCATGCCGATATACCTCCGATTTTAGCATGCCCCAGAAATATAAATCGAGAGGTGCTACATCTGATAATCGAGGTGGCCAGTTGATTGTACCTCGCGTACAAATAAACCGATCGGGAAATAATTGATTCAAAAATGTGACCACCGTGCCTGCAATGTTGGCAGGACAACCATCTTGTTGAAACCACACGTCGTTAAAGTCAATCGGAAGAGCGCGAACTGCAGGAATAATTTGATTTTGCAAAAGTTGCAAATATTTTGCTGCATTTAAATTCCCTTCAATAAAAAATGGGCCTATGACGCGATCGCCTAAAAGTCCCGTACACACATTTGATTTTATTGGGTACTGTGTCCTCACAGCAATACTCAAATGTTTATTTTTACGATACCAATAACGTACTACGGATGGGTTGTGTTTTCGATGAATTGAGAAGGACGACTCATCGGTAAATAACACCTCTTTTAGAAAGTCATCATTTACACGAAATGCCCTATTGCATTTTTCGACCATCGTTTCACAAAACTCCATACGTCTGAAATGGTCTCCAGGCAAAAGTTCTTGTGTGGTCTTGACTTTGAAACAATGATAACCGTTTCTCTTCAAAATATTCCTTGCAGTTCTTTCATTCAAATTCACTTCGTCGGCGATCTGTCTACTCGAACAAAGTCTCATTTCTACCAATGCACACTTGTGTTTCTCTTATTTCCCGTTCCTCGGGTATTTGTCTAGGATGCGGTGGTGGATTTGTCGGACATTTTTTGCAATGTGCTGCCACACACCCAAAATTCTGAAATTTATTAATAATTGAAAGGACAGTCGCTTCCGTAGGTACAGGTCTATCTGCAAAATACACAATAAATAGATTTCTACTATCTTGTACTGAATTACCCCCAAAGTACCTCTCAACGATCTATACTTTCTCTGCGGTTGTGTAAATAGGCGGCATGTTTCAAAAGGTAATAATTGTCACGGTCTCGTGTTTTCGCAACCAGTCGAGTCTCTGTGCGCTGTGCCTGTCGCATTGCCACGTATGGTCAGTTAATGTGTCGCGTGGGGTAACAGGAGGGGCGCACAGCAGTGCGTCTCTCTTGTTTATGTGGTATTATCATATCATTGCGATACTTGTTGCTCGTGTAGATTTCTGTCTATAGCCCAGATAAATTGTTTGCACTGCTGTATATATATACATACATATAGATGGAGCTAAAGAAGTTTTACTTCAGTCGTGTGGTCTGAAGCACCCTCGTTTTTTTATCGACTGGGCTATTGTAATTGAATTAGTTGATCCTTTGGATTTACATATAATTTTTTTTTCCAATTCTCAAATTATGTATTTTTAAAGAATTAGAAAGCCAATTTTTTCCGCGATATGCTAGAGTCAAACTTTCACTGAGTTAGTAGTTAGTAAGCTCTATTACCATATTACATTTCATATTTCTGTGTCAAGCAGACTCTGCGACAAATTTCTTTCATAATCGATAATATTGATGTTGATCCCCACACCTCCATAGACTCGTAACAATTATACAAATACAAACGAAAAAAATTATTAGGCGTGGACATTCAGCGTCGATGCAGTTATATGCCTGGGGGATTTGATTTGAGATATGAAATATGTTAATGTGAAGAATGTATCCTGTATTCCAGAAACAATTGAAGCCAAGTCATAAAATAGTCCAATAAAAATATAATTCTTATCTGGAAAACATGAAGAACAATTATGTCAGTGCATCTCTCTCTGGGCGAATTATACTTCGCTCTTCATTTCCAATAACTGCTACCTACATTATGTGTTGAATATCATAAATTACCTCTTGAAATGATGAATAGAATTGTTAATAATCTAAGAGAAAATGATCATAAAACTGTATCTAGAATCATTTACCATTTTATGGCACTAAATGTGTGTTCATGAGACGTACCATGTACCATAGAGGTCCACATGGATGAAATGTAACTGTTATGTTGAATATAAACTTCTTAGGAGGGGGGATACCATTTGGTAGTGGAGTCCCTGAGTCCTGCCTCAGATTTACCCACCAATGAACAAACCCGTGGCCTACGATGTACACTTGGGCCTTTTTTCTTCCATTGTATCTTACACTACCCACTCCAGCTTTTGTTTACAAGCCCTCTGTATTTTTCGTTTGCAAACTGGTTGCCCAAAAATTGACCGTCTGCTCCGCAGTGACATTATTTCTAGTTCCTTGCCTCCTAGTCCATATATCTAAATATGTCTTCGTTAGCGCAATACGTGAGAACGGCAGTACCGATTTGTATATTTTTCTTAATGTTCGTAATAGCCCAAGAAAAAAAATAGGGAAGTTTCTCGGAAATTGGTAAATTCGGGAATATAAGAAAAATTTGGCCAACAAAAGGAATATCGGCTAAGCTCTTAGTAAAGGTCCGAGTAGCTCAGTTGTTAGAACGTGTGTTTTGTAACTACAAGGGCCCGGGTTCAATCCCAAATCTCCACACAAAAACTTTTTTATTTTAACACTCAATTCAAACACAAAACATTTTTTGTTGTTTGTAATAGTCCGAATAAGGTTTTTAGGGAAAGAAAGGTTTTTAGAAAAGTTATGGGATTCGGAAAAAAAATTAAAGGTTTTTCCATGAGAAAAAGGAAAAAAAAGGGGAAAAAAAAGGGATAAGAGAAACGGGGAAACAGATAAGGGATGACGGGAAAACGGGATGAGGGGATAAGGGGATAACGGGAAGCGGGCAGAGTCAAAAGCTAACCTAGATGGAACAACCCAAAGGCAAACATAGGAAAAGAGAAATTCTACGCGGACGAGAGTTTTCAGGTAAAAATTTTAGGGGAATATAGAAATTTGTACAGAACAACGTCTATCGGGTAAGCTAGTATAGTAAATATATACTTTTGAATACATTGATACTTTGTAGATTTTGAAGATATATTTCAAGAATGGGTTTTGGGTTTGTTTGGAGTTAATAATGGAAATATGTCCACCATAAACTGCTGAGGGTTTTGAAAATATGTAGGTTCCAGTGATAGTTTTCAAGTTATTAAGACGCGAGTAAAATTAAGTGAATTTGGCCTCTTACAAACATTTATACAAAAACATACAAAAATATCCCTTTAATGGGATATATATTTTCAGTATACCCAAATATTTTTTTAGAGGTTATCCAATCGGCAAAAATTTTTTTTTTCTAAAGATTTGTCCTTTTGTGGGAAATCTTGAATCTTTGTTTCTGGTAAATTTGATCCCAAATCGGGTATGAGTTATGTGTTCGTTAATTTGCATGTCGAACTACGGAGTATAAAAACGAATGTGATTGAATTGATTTGAAATTTTCATTGGAAATCACAGATCAAATATCCTACTTCACCTACTATATATATATACATATATATATATATATATATATATATATATATATGTTTATATATATATATGTATATATATATATATATATATATATATATATATATATATATATATATATATATGTTTATATATTATATATATAATATATACATGTATATAATTAATTTTAATAATAGTTTGGTAAATTTAGTAAATTATATTAGAGTCATGAATGATTATAAAAATGAAATAAAAATTAATTTACCTAACTACAATAATTTATCTCGGTTTTTATACATGATCTTTGGATTTTCATCATCAACTTCCATTTGATTATTGTCATGTTCAATCACGATGTCACCAATTATTTGTAATGGTGAACCTGTACAATTCATAAGTATTTTATTATTTACGTATTAGTTGAATTTTGTGTTATCCTATTTTAAAAATTTGCTGAAGTAAATTGGAGGAACGCTAGGCCGAAATACGGAAGAGTAACAAGAAGTAAGAGAGAGAGAGAGAGAGACAAGAAAAGGACAGAGAATCAAACGCGCCCCAATGTCGAGAGTAGAATGCCTCGTATTAGTAGAGGGAGAAAATAGACAAGGAAAAAGGAACGCTGCATATGACGCTACGACGCCAGCAACTAGTATGAGATGCGCACTCACCTTTGTCGAGACCGTTCGCCTCGCCCGATCACACTTTTCGTAAATTCGTAACGCTCTCGTCACGCATTCACCCCAAGTCAAGCGTGCGTCGAGACCGTTCGCCTCGCCCGATCACACTTTTCCTAACGCTCTCGTCACGCATTCACCAGCTTACTCCCCAAGTCAAGCGTTCTAACTCCAACAATTGTTCTAACTCCAATAATTGTGTTCAAAAATCGAAAAAACTGACACACATTTTTTATTAATCAACAGAAACTGTTCAAACTTACGTATAATGTATCTTAAATTATGTACAATAAGCACCCAAAACACGAACTCCACGTATGCCAAACTTTTTATTCAATAAGGTTTCATACATCTACCGCTCTTATAGGGAATTTCTTTCTGGTTTTAGTCGCATTACAACATAGCAAAAAAACACATTATATGAAATTCATTCCTACATATCACAGTATGTCCAATTATCTCCCAGTATTCATTAGACGTGAATACTGATATAATTGAAGGACATATATCATTGAAATTTCGCTATAAAATTTTGCAGAGGCTCTCCCAATGGATGGCGAGTACACCTATTTATTTTCTGCATGTTGTGCCAAATCACAATTTGGAAAATTCGATTGCGTTTCTAAATAGTTTTTCCGTAGGTACGTAAACGTATTTATTCCTCGAATATTCCATCGGTTTGAATATATATACATATATATATATATATATATATATATATATATATATATATATATATATATATATATATATATATATATATATATATAATATATAAAGCAGTACCGTCCAGTAGAGTACAAAGCGAGCAGTTGCAATGAAAAATATATTCAATCATTGTCGATGAGTAACATATATTAAGGGGTCAAATGATGATTTAGGATTGACTATAACGAAGGGTTTAAAATTTACTTGAGCCTCATCACAAAAAACGTAATCAAACAATTTTTTTCCAAACATTTCGTACAGCCTTCCACACATTTTCTAAATTTACTGTGTCTCCATTCTCACCATTGCTACCATATTTAGTTATTTTTCTGAAATTAGTCAGTGGGCTGGATATAATATGCACTATGCCATCGGTACATTCATAGTTTGGTCTTAGGACTTGGATGTACCTGTTATACCATTTGAGATAGTAATCATCCTCTATTTTCACTACCATAATCCTCAATGGACCAGCTTGAGTATTCATTTCTATATCTGTATAATTCCTAGCTTTCGTCAAAGAATGAAGCTGTTCAATTGAATATGGTGTTTGGGAAATTATCAGATGTCTTCCTAAAATGTTGAGGTCTGAATCCATGGTTTCCAGTCCGTTTTGCTTAGCTTTCATCCAAGCACTATCATTCGGAACTAGGTAAGTGAAATTGACGCCCTCTTTTGAAAATATATCATTGAAGCCTGTTCGAGCTCCCATATTGTAGAACACTTCTAGAGATGGATCCGTGCTCATTTTATCGAACACTGGAAGATACGGAAAGGGTTTAAGTTTCCTGTTGAATATTCCTAGAGGCTCAGATATCACGTGAATGACGCCGTTTTTCACAGGTATATTTGGAACCACCACCTCCGAGTAGAATTCCCCCTCTCCATAATTACCTCTCGTCAAGCCTTTGACGAAGAGTTTTTCATTTTTTTCTTCAAAGGATAACACCATATATGCAAATTCGTCATTCGCTAGCGATTCATATGCAAAATTTTTTGGTGTTGACCTTGTAAATAGGACATAAAAGGGAATAACGTGTCCAAATATTACGTGTTTGTTGATTGAGTTGAATTTGTGTGGATCTATGCCAGAGTCTAGCGGGACGAAGAAGGTATAACCAGCGTTTTGCTTGTATATGTAATTCACTTTGTTTTCTTGGACTTTGGTGAAGAAATTGGAAACAGTTTTAGCTGCGCCTAGGTTCCAGTTGGAGTAGGAGGAGAGAAAGTCGTAAGCGTTTGGGCTGAATTTTGGGGAAGTTATAACCGGGTCGAGCATTTCGTCAATTACATGTAGAACCTGAAAAAAAAGATGGTTTAGAGGTTTGACGACATGGTTTGATTATGATTTTGAAGTAATAAAACTGGAAAGGATGATATACTTGTTCGGTACTTTTAAGGAGTTAATTTTGTTTTTGTATAATTCAGTTGAAACACCCTATAATTATATATGAATCGTTGCCAAGATACCAGAGAACAGAATTCATAAAGATATTTTTTGATGAACGTCACCTTTTATTTCGTAATTGAAGTATCAATTATTCACGACTTGAAATATAGTCCAAAAGCAAAATTAGTTGGATTAATTCCCCAACATTTATGGTAGCAGAGCGTGGTTGTGCAGTACACACATATTCAGCAATAAAAGGTGACTGAATTATTTGAAATCAGAATGACAGCCCCGATGACGCCTCGAAATATTTAGTCCGGCAGCCGTAGGCACAATTTGAATCTTTGAGTAAGACAGCCAGTTGCCCAGTGGAGTATCTACAGAGTTCGACGGAGCGAGACAGGGGGAGCAGAACGACCAGAGAATTAACCATAGCGTGGTCGGCTTGAATTGATTGTGAGTTCCCAATATTCTTCCTATCCTCAATAACGAGTTTAGTATCGCATTTTCTAGTAAAGTAATTCCATTTTCGATATATTACACACGTTTGAGATCAGTTAAGCGATGGCAGATTCATCTAGAAAACGCGGAACAATAAAAATGAAATTAACTGGATTTGGAAAATTTGTTAAAAGTTTGAATGAAAGGGAAGATATTTCAAATATTGATATATTACAATTGAAGGATAGAATAAAGTTTTTAGAACAGTTAAAAACTAATTTCGAAGAAGTTCAAGAAAGTTTGAATTAACTAGTGATGAAACCGAGTTAGAAAGTCACTATTTGTATCGAGAAACTTTTGATAACGATTATTTCAGTCATTTAGCTCTTGCAAAGAACATTTTGTCTGAATATGCAGATAGTTCTAGTGGTAGCGTTCGTTCGGAACGCCATGTCAATAACAATGGATCTATCAATGAGATACTATTACCAAATGAAAGTGAGGGGAGGTTGCAGACAAATGTTCAACAATCGGTCAGAGAAACATTGAAGCACGTCAAACTACCAACAATAAATTTACCAAAGTTCAGTGGATCATTTCAAAGTTGGTTGGAATTTCGGGATACGTTTCAGTCTCTTATTCACAATAATATCGAGGTGAATAATGTACAAAAATTCCATTATCTCAAAGCATCTTTAGAGGGTGAGGCAGCTTTAGTCATAAAATCACTTGAACTTTCATCAGCGAATTATGAGGTTGACGTGGAAATCTATACTAGACAGGTGCGACAATAATAAGTTATTGATTTTTTAATCATGTGCGTGCTCCCTTTAGCCGTGAACCAATTAATAAGGAATCGGCCAGTAGCTAGAGAAAAATAATTGATCACTTTTTCAAAAAACTTACGATGCCTTGGAACAATTGAATCAACCTGTCGGGGAATGGGATACCCTATTAGTGTATATGATAACCACAAAATTAGATTCGAATACACTTCGTGAATGGAAATTCACAAAGGGACAATGATTATCCGAAATTCGAAGACATAAAAAGTTTTTTGAAGTCTAGGGCTGATCTATTAGAAATGGTAGCACAAAATCATCCAGAAAGACGTAAAGGTTACAATTCAAATACGAAAGGATTTCTCGCAGCAGACAATTCTTTCAATCATAAAATTCAATGTGTAATTTGTGGCGAAGGTCACTATGTGCAGAATTGTACAACTTTTTTGAAAATGTCAATACCGGACCGTGATAAAAAAGTAAGGTCGTTAAGGTTGTGCATCAACTGTTTGAAAAAGGGCCATCATAGTAAAGTTTGTAGACGAGGACCATGCGTTAAGTGTAATCGAAAACATAATTCTTTATTGCATTTTGAACAACGTCTAATTCCTCAGCAAAGCACCAGCAATGCCAACGTTGAACCGGTTTCTGAAGCCCTCAATATTGATAATACTGTAGAATCCGGTGTTACTGTTATGTCTGCTTGTGGGTCTATCGATCATGTATTTTTATCCACAGCTTTAGTTCAAGTTTTAGATCGGAATGGATATGTGCACATAGTTCGAGCATTATTAGACAGTGGAGCTCAATCAAGTTTCATCACCAGAGATTTATGTAAAAAGTTGCATTTGAATTCGCATGAAATTAAACTTTCGGTGAACGGATTGAATGGCATTTCTTCTAATATTTCTGCAAAATGTGAATTGAACCTCCAGGCAATGCATAATGAGTATTCAATTAAAACATGTTTTTATGTCATAGATACAATTTCTGGAAATATACCAACTGTTAATATAGATATGTCGAATGTGGTTATTCCAAATCATATAAAGTTGGCAGATCCATCGTTCTTTAAGTCTGATAAAATAGATTTGTTGTTAGGTGCGGATCTATTTTGGAATGTGTTATGTGTAGGCCAGATCTCATTGGGCCAAAATAAGCCAATATTGCAAAAAACTAAATTTGGTTGGGTAGTCTCGGGTCCAATTAGTTTCAATACAACTTCCATTCAATGTCATTTTGCGCAAACCACAATTGAGGAAGATAATATTCAGAATTTATTAAGTAGGTTTTGGGAAATCGAAGAAATTGATTCGAACCCATCGTGGTCAAGCGATTATATTGCATGCGAAGAATTATGTATCGAACACCAAACGGTCATCAGCTGGACGGTTTATAGTAACTATACCTTTGAAAGACTCTATTGAAAATTGGGGACTCATATAATATGGCTGAAAAGAAATTTTTCTCTCTAGAACGAAAGTTTCAAGGAAACCCAGAATTCAAACGACTTTATACGGAATTTATGAATGAATATAAACGATTAGGACACATGCAAAAGATTCATCATTCAAATCGAGAAATGGTTCATTATTATATGCCACATCATGGGATTTTGAAGAAAGAAAGCCTCACTACGAAACTCCGCGTTGTTTTTGACGCATCCGCGTCCACCACGTCGGGATACTCATTGAATAACTTGCAATATGTAGGTCCAACTATTCAGCAAGATTTATTTTGCATACTAGTTAGATTTAGACAGCATAAATTCGTAATTTCCGCAGATATCGCCAAAATGTACCGGCAGATTATAATTGACCCGGAACAAACATGTCTTCAACGAATTCTATGGAGGGAAAATCTCGGTGATAATATTGAAACATATGAGTTAAAACAGTTACGTATGGTACGGCAGCAGCTCCATTTTTAGCAATTAGAAGTTTATTTCACTTAGCTGATGAGGTAGCTCAATCAAATCCGATCATTTCGAAAATCATAAAAGAGGATTTCTACGTGGACGATTTATTAAGCGGTGCCGATTCTATTGAAGATGCAGCGCAAATATGCTTGAAGGTTTTAAATATACTGAAGCAAGGCTGCTTTGATTTGAGGAAATTCTATTCAAACGATAAGAGAGTGTTGAAATATGTCGAGAATGCAGACGTAGAAGCGCAAATTGTCGATTTCAGTGAGAACGAAAATGCAAAAACGTTAGGTATCACATGGAATCCCTGTAGAGACAAACTGAAATACCGAATTTCAGGAAAATTAGATGAATCTCGGATTTCAAAAAGAATAATATTATCCAATATTGCACAAATCTTTGACCCGTTAGGTTTATTATCACCTTGTGTTATACTTGCCAAATTAGTTTTGCAAAAATTATGGCTTGAGAAAGTAGATTGGGATGAGACAGTTCCCACAGAAGTATATACAATGTGGCGTGAATACCGAAATGAACTACCTATGTTGAATGATCTTTCAATTGATAGGCGAGTGTTGTGTGATAATCCTGTGCGTCTCGAAATGCATGGTTTTTCCGATGCCTCAGAAAAAGCTTATGGTGCGTGTATACAGTGCTAGTCAAAAGTCCCCTCCCCCCCTCGTATCTTTTGAACGGGTATACTTATAATAATGAAATTTGGAGGGTGGAAATAAACGGATGTAGGCTTCTCAACTGGTCATAACAGGTGACGCAATAGTCATAAATGACGTCACAAGGCCACTGTGACCAATAATTTTAAATGGGACCCTATGGCAAGTGACAGCTCGTTTGAAAAGTATTGAAAATACCTATTCAGTCATACCAATTTTGTTTGGGTTTCGGCTGATTTTGATTGATAAATTGAAGAAATACGAAAATTATAGTTTCGCATTTAATTAATGAAGATTTTAAAGTACGCCTCTGGTTAATTGTCAAAAAGGTTGACGTTTTTGAATTCTCTACCTGTCAAAAGTGTTTATACCTTGAAAATTTACCTAAGCTATTGTTTAACGAGACGTTTAAGTGTTTTCATAGGCAAAATGGTACGTACTGTAGCCGACAAAGTAGCAGCTATCTTAATAATTGGTGAATGTAGAAACAATTTCCATGCAGCGGAACGATTGTTTAATGAGAGGTACCCCGATCGCCCTATATCGAGGGTTTATTTGAGGGAGCTTCTTCGGAAGTTTGAAGCATTAGGTAGTGTTTACGCCTATACTATAATTGTATAATGACAGGTGAGAAACATGACGTTAAGAAGAGACATGACATGTTTGTCAATGATACAAGAAGTGAATAAATATTTTGCAAGCTAAACCAATTTATTTGCTTCTTATCCACAAAGAAAAGTTCAATACATAAAGTACAAAACATATTTGGTCCTTCGAACGAGATATTACCAGTAAAAAGGGTGAAAACATCGAAATTTGGAAGAAAATTACCATATATTCGAAGCAAAAAGGGATAGACGATAGCCATAACAGCGGCGCAGTGGATCATTGCAACTGGAGCAGGGGCAAGCAACAGTGTTTATGTACAAGAAAGACTAGTGAGTTCCTTCCATGTTACCTTCCCAAATTCCAACCACTGTTTCATTTTGAATTGCGTTTATTTAGTTGTTAACAAGGGTATTGCAAGTAGCTCTCGTTCCGTGATTCGAAATAAATTCAGTGCGATATTTATTTGATAATCTAATCTCTAGATATCATTTACCAAGATGGCTGAAGAAATCAAAATGTTAAAATTCAAAAGAAATTCACTAAAACAACGACAAGCAATGTTTAAAACCTATCTAGAGTCATTTACCTTTTTGATAAGTGATAAACCTCTTCATGAAATTCAGTATGAAAACGTTTTAGAATTACAGTTACGTTTAGAAAAACAAGAAGTTTTGTTAACTGAATTCGAAGGTGTACAATTTGCAATTGAAGCTTCTGAAAGCGATCCAAACGAACAATTGATTGAGAGGGAAGAGTTTCAAAAAACGTTTTTTTTGTAACCTCTTTGGCTAGAAGTTATATTTCAAAATATTATACTGCAAGAGACGCAAACAAGTTAGCTAGCCAAAATATGCAGTCAGATAAACCTAACCTCCTTTCACCAATTGAAAATATTAAATTACCACAAATACATCTACCAAGGTTTTCCGGAGCGTACGAAAATTGGCTGGAGTTTCGAGATACGTTTGACTCGTTAATTAATTTAAATCCTGCAATTAGTCAAATACAAAAATTCCACTATTTACGGGCAGCATTGGAAGATGGTGCAGCGCAGGTTATTCGGTCTTTAGAATTTTCTGCTACAAATTATACAGTAGCTTGGGAAGCTTTGCTCAATCGTTATAATAATGATAGTTTGTTAGTGAATAATCACGTCAAGTCGATTTTTTCTATTGCAACGATAAGTCAAGAATCAGCTCATGATCTACGGAAACTTCTTGACACTGTTTCCAAACATTTGAAATCATTGGAAACTCTTATACAACCAGTTGAACACTGGGATACCCTACTTATTTATATATTGAGCAATAAATTGGATAAAATAACCGCACGAGAGTGGGAAGAATTCAAGGCTAACAATAATAGGGCAAACAAGCAACAACTCTCCACATTTGATGATTTCAAATCGTTTATAAAAAAATAAAGCTGACCTACTAGAAACTTCGAAATCAACCAATGATGTGAAAGTATCGAAAGGCAAATCTTCTCAAGTTACCTATCAAACAAATACTCAGCATAGAAATAAACCAATGTGTGTGTTCTGTAAAGATCAGCATCACTACATTCAAGCATGTTCTAAGTTTTTGAAGTTACCTGTTCAGGAGCGTATTGAGCAAATTAAGCGAATAAAACTCTGCATAAATTGTTTACGTGGAAACCATCTCAACAAATATTGTTTTTCGGGTCACTGCAGAAAATGCAACAGTAAACACAACACTCTTCTTCATATTGAAACCCAAAATACTCAAAAACATGAAAATGTTGAACAAACTACCAAGGCAAATTGTGCCAGTACATCTGACACTGAAATAGTCAATTATTCAAGTGTTGATCAGTTGAAAACAAATTCAAACATTCTACTATCAACCGCATTGGTGCAAGTGAGAGATAAGGCAGGAGGTTTACATACTTGTAGGGTCCTGCTGGACTCCGCATCACAAAGTCATTTCATAACCAACGAATTGTGTCAAAAATTAAATTTACCGAAGACTACAATTCACATATCGGTAGTAGGGATTAATCAAGTGACGACTGATATAAATCAACAATGTACAGTAAACATTGAATCACTTCATAATGCATTCAGCAACAATGTTACCTATTTAATTTTACCAAAAATCAATGAAAGTTTACCAAATCACCCTGTAGATATATCGATGTTGAACATTCCTCAGCATCTCAAATTGGCTGATCCAGGTTTTAATGAATGTGGCAAGATTGATATACTTCTAGGTGCAGGAATTTTCTATGACTTGCTGTGCATAGGTCAAATTTCTTTGGGTAGAAATTTACCAAAATTACAAAAAACCGTATTTGGGTGGATTGTTTCCGGAGCTATTAGTCCAGTTCAATCATCTTCAAGGGTTCATTGTAACTCAAGTACGAATGACATAAATTCCCAAATACAAATTCAGTTGTCAAGGTTTTGGGAAATCGAGGAACCCTTTCATGAAAAACCTATTCTTTCCAAAGATGAAAATTTATGTGAGGAAATATTTCAAAAAACCACAAGGTGGAATGAACAAGGTCGATTTATTGTACAAATACCTATAAAGGGCTCCCTCAACTTCCTAGGTGACTCAAGAAAAAACGCGTTCAATCGATTTCGATCTATAGAATCTAAACTTAAGAGAAACCCTGACATATGTCAATTATATGTTGATTTCATGGAAGAATACATAATACTAGGTCACATGTCCAAAATTCAGGGCCCCATAAATGATATAAATTATTTTTTTCCTCATCATGGAGTGTTAAATGAGAAGAACCAGACAACCCGTTTGAGAGTAGTCTTCGATGGTTCTTGTCCTTCAGAATCGGGAGTTTCATTTAATGATTTGCAATATGCAGGTCCAACCATACAGGATGACCTTGTGTCCATCCTATTACGTTTTCGTGAATATAATATAGTGATTTCCGCAGACATCGTCAAGATGTATCGTCAAATATTTGTTCAACCTGAACAACGATGCTTACAACAAATATTCTGGAGGAGTAATCCATCAGAAAATTTGCAGATCTACCAATTAAATACTGTTTCCTATGGGACCAAATCGGCTCCATGGCTCGCAGTTCGTTGTTTACATCAACTTGCTAAAGAAAATGTTGAAAGGTTTCCACAAGCCTCAACTGTCATGTTGCAGGATTTCTACATGGACGATCTTTTAACTGGTTGTAACACGGTAGAGGAGGCTGTGAGGTTGTGTGACGAAATCTCCAGTATTTTGAATTCCGGTGGGTTTCACTTACAAAAATGGGCTTCAAACCACAAAAGGGGGTTTTTGATCATGCAAGCCATAGATCCTTTAGCTATTTTAAAATTGGGGAAAATGAAAGGACAAAACCTTGGGGCTCTATTGGTTTAGCTCAGCAGATGCCCTAATGTATAGTATTGGAAAATTCAATACAACAAAACCTATTACCAAACGGTCAATTCTGTCCGAAATAGCGCAGATATTTGATCCACTAGGATTATTAAGCCCTTGTATAATCTTAGGTAAAATGATACTTCAAAAATTGTGGATGCTCAAACTAACGTGGGATGAAGCAATACCGGAAAATATTTATTCTAATTGGTTTAAATTAAGAAATCAGTTACCAGAATTGAATACATTACAAATTACCAGAAGAGTTTTGAGTAATGAGGCTACTAGAACAGAGCTACACGCTTTCTCAGATGCATCTCTAGAGGCTTACGGGGCAGCTTCATACGTCCGTATGATCACCAAATCAGGCGAAATTCAAATTCGACTTTTATGCTCAAAGGCAAGGGTTGCTCCATTGAAATCTCTTACCATACCTCAATTAGAGTTATGTGGTGCTTTGTTGCTAGCTCAGCTAGTTAATAAGGTAAAAACGTCTATGAGAATTCAATATGATGCTTCATATTATTGGAGTGATTCTAGTGTTTGCCAGTGTTGGATAGAAACACAGCCTAATACTCTTAAAACATTTGTGCAAAATAGAGTTGCTCAAATTCAGTCTCTCACCAATCCTTCTGATTGGAATTTTATTAGAACCAAGGAAAACCCTAGTGATCTTCTAACCAGAGGAATGTATCCTAAAGATCTGCAAAATTCCACGTTGTGGTGGCTAGGGCCTCCTTGGCTAGCATCATCCAAGGATGTCTGGCCTATGTCAATTAGTCCATTTATCCATGAAATCCCGGAGAGGAAAAAACAAGGAACTATCTGTCATACCGTCAATCGAGTCGTTAATGAATCTGATTTATTTCCGATGAACCGATATTCAAAATTAAAACGATTACAAAGAGTAATGGCATACTGCCAACGATTTATTTTCAACTGCAGAAATAATGAGTCTAATCGAAAGTTTGGTACACTTGATGTTCTCGAATTAAACCAAGCATTGAATTGTTTAGTTAGATTATCGCAAATTGAAAGCTTTCCGAAAGAATTGTCCTTACTAAAAAATGACAAACCATTACAAAGGGGATCCAAAATACTCTGTTTGAATCCATTTATGGATCAAAATGAAATTTTGAGAGTGGGTGGTAGACTACAGTTATCTAACTATAATTTTGATAAAAAACATCCTGCTTTACTCTCCAACAAACATCACTTAACCAAATTGATTTTCCAGCAAGAACACATTAGACTATTTCATTGCGGTCCTCAACATTTGCTATTTTCTATTCGCGAAGTTTTTTGGCCATTGTCTGGACGAAATTTAGCGAGACAAACGTTCATTCTTGTTTGAGATGTTTTCGTGCTAAACCTCGTCAAAATAACCCAATAATGGGCAATTTACCAAAAACAAGAATTTGTCCTGCACCAGCCTTTAATCTGACCGGAGTGGATTATGCGGGACCAATCAAAATCAAAGATAGAAAGGGCCGAGGAGCTAAGGTGCTGAAGGCATACCTATGTTTATTTGTTTGTTTAACAACAAAATCCGTTCATCTAGAACTAGTTAGTGATTTAACCAAAGACGCGTTTATAGCAGCGTTTCGACGGTTTAGTTCTCGTAGGGGTAAACCAGCAGAAGTTTATTCCGATAATGGAACCACTTTTGTGGGTGCTAAGTCAGAACTAATAGATTTAGCTAGTTTCCTATCAAATAATCATAACCAAATCCAGGAAGACATCACCAATTTAGGTGTCACTTGGCATTTTATACCGGCCTATTCTCCCCATTTCGGAGGGATCTGGGAGGCAGGAGTTAAGTCGGCCAAATTACATCTGAAAAGGGTCATAGGAGATACTTGCTTAATTTTCGAAGAATTATTAACCTTGTTAACCGAAATAGAGGCAATTCTAAATTCTCGTCCTATTTCCCCAATTTCCTCAGATCCCAATGATTTTTCCGCACTTACCCCATCTCACTTTCTCATTGGTCGACCGTTAACAACACTGCCTGATTCTGATGTCACACATATCCAGATCACAAGACTGTCAAGATATCAGTTACTGCAGCAAATGCAGCAGCATTTTTGGACCCGCTGGTCAAAGGAGTTCATCTCAGAAATGCAAATAAGAACCAAGTGGAAGATCAATCAGCTTTCTCTTGAGGTTGGCGCTTTGGTGGTCATAAAGGATGATCACACCTCACCACTTCATTGGCAGCTTGGACGAATAATCTCCTTATACCCTGGGCCAGACGGAATTACAAGGGTTGCAAGCATCCGAACTACATCTGGTACAGTGAAGCGATCATTTTCAAGAATTTGTCAACTCCCAGTTGAAAATGAACAGCAGTAGATACTGATAGTGTACGTAGCGACAAGTGTAACGTGCAAAACCAGGAACTCTATTATATAAAACAAATGAACTGCAATTTATAATTTTCCTTTTAATTTATTTATGTGTTCAAGTTGTTTATATCTTTGAAAGTTCAACCCTTTCAAGGCGGGCGGTATGTTTACGCCTATACTATAATTGTATAATGACAGGTGAGAAACATGACGTTAAGAAGAGACATGACATGTTTGTCAATGATACAAGAAGTGAATAAATATTTTGCAAGCTAAACCAATTTATTTGCTTCTTATCCACAAAGAAAAGTTCAATACATAAAGTACAAAACAGGTAGTGTTCAAGATGCCAAACGATCTGGTCGACCAACAATTAGTGATGACAAAAAAATTGACATAATTGGAGAAATGGTAGTAAACCCTACTTCTTCCACAGCCCAAGTTGCGTCTATCTGTGAAGTCAGTCAAAGGACAGTACATAGGGTGTTGGCTAAAAACAAATTTCATCCATACAAATTAAAAATGGTGCACCAACTTTCAGATGATGACCCCGACCGAAGACTAGAATTCTGTGAAACTATGTCCAATAAAATGAACCAACAACCAGGCTACATACAGACAATTTGTTTTAGTGACGAAAGTACTTTCTTTCTCAATGGAAATGTTAACACTCAAAATGTGAGGTATTGGAGTGACACAAATCCTCACATCTTTCGTGAAAACATACTCAATTTCAGAAAAAGTAAATGTTTGGCGGTATTTTGGGAAACCACATAGTTGAGCCTCTTTTCTCAATGCTAACTAACCGGTGAATTGTATCTGGAGATGTTACAAAATGATATTGAGGCGTTAATTTGAAATTCTAGAAGATAATCCAGATGAATTCGACAACTTGGAAATAACGTTTCAACAAGATGGTGCTCCTGCACACTATTACGGTGCAGTAAGACGTTACCTAGATGAAGAATATCGTGGTAGATGGATTGGACGACGAGGTTCGATCGAATGGCCAGCTCGGTCACCGGACCTTACACCATTAGATTTTTTTCTATGGGGGTATTGAAATCTAAGGTTTACGCTACAGCACCTGACAGTATTGCCATTCTGAAACAACGAATTGATGAAGAATGTAGGCAATTCCGCTGACACACTGGGACGAGTAACGACAAGAGTTTAGCAATAGGATGCATTACTGCCAGGAAGTAGATGGAGCACATTTTGAACACTTATTATAAGAACTGGTTCTTAAATCTTTATTAATTAAATGCGAAACTATAATTTTCGTATTTCTTCAATTTATCAATCAAAATCAGCCGAAACCCAAACAAAATTGGTATGACTGAATAGGTATTTTCAATACCTTTCAAACGAGCTGTCACTTGCCATAGGGTCCCATTTAAAATTTTTGGTCACAGTGGCCTTGTGACGTCATTTATGACTATTGCGTCACCTGTTATGACCAGTTGAGAAGCCTACATCCGTTTATTTCCACCCTCCAAATTTCATTATTAAAAGTATACCCGTTCAAAAGATACGAGGGGGGGAGGGGACTTTTGACTAGCACTGTATATGTTCGGTCCATTGATAAAAATGGTCAGACGATATCAAGGCTGTTGTGTGGAAAATCAAAAATTGCCCCTTTAAAAATAATTACACTTTCTCGTCACGAATTATCAGCTGCGTTAGTTTTAGCTCGATTAGCACATAAAGTTAAGGGTTCAATGCGATTGGATTTTAATCAGTGTTTTTTTTGGACTGATTCCTCTATTGTTTTGGGGTGGCTGAAAACTGAACCAAATAAATTAAAAACTTTCGTCAGTAATAGGATTGCTGAAATTCAAAACTTGACAGAATCAGATACTTGGCGTTATACACCGTCAGAACAAAATCCAGCTGATCTGGTTTCAAGGGGGGTAAAACCCAAATTGCTTAAAGAATATAATTTGTGGTGGTATGGGCCAGATTGGTTACTTCGGGATGAAATACATTGGCCAGAAAAACGGTTTACAGAGGAAAAAACAGAGTGGAAGAAGGAAAAGAAACAAGTGTTTATTGTAACCGAAAGTGAAAAAAATTTCATTGTTAACTATTCAAATTTTGTAAGGCTTACGCGTATTACGGCATTGATTTTGCGATTTTGTAATAATTGTCGGTGTGTGTCTGAGGAAAAACAAATAGGAGCCCTTTCAGTAAACGAGACAAAAATTGCTCTAAACAATTTGTTGAAAATATCACAAAGTGAGTCTTTCGGAAAGGAGATTGATAAATTATCAAGAAATAAAACGCTAAATAGAGACAGTAAATTGATTAATCTGAATCCGTTTCTTGACCCTAACGGATTATTACGAGATGAAGGTCGGCTAAATAACGCGCAATTTGAATTTGAAAAACATCCCGTCATACTTGATAAAAGAGTCATCTTGCACCTTAATAGTGGAACATACTCATCACAAATTATTGCATTCCGCGCCATTAGCATACATTGGCCATTTTACGTGAAGAATACTGGATCATAAATGGAAGATCCATGATCAAAAGTCTTATTCGAAAATGTCTAGTATGTTTTCGTTTCAGAATCACTGAAGTTAAACCAATAATGGCAGCTCTTCCTGAATCTAGACTGAATCCAAAACACCCCTTCGAAATAACAGGTGTGGATTATGCAGGTCCTTTCTTAATAAAAAGTCGTTCGGGACGAGGCTGCAGAATTTCCAAAGCCTACATTAGTCTTTTCATTGGTTTTGTGACTAAAGCTGTACACTTAGAGTTGGTAACTGATTTAAGTAAAGATGCATTTCTGTTAGCTTTGAAAAGATTCGTATCACGAAGAGGATCACCAACTCTCATAAATAGTGATAATGGAACTAATTTTGTAGCGGCAAACAATGATCTGAAGGACTTAGGGAAATTTATTAAAAACAATGAAATAGAATTGACAGATTATCTGAGAAAGAATAGTATTAATTGGAAGTTCAATCCACCATATTCGCCTCACTTTGGAGGTCTTTGGGAAGCCGGGGTAAAAAGTGTTAAAAAACATCTCAAACGTGTCACAAAAGAAACACCTTTAACATTTGAACAATTTTATACCTTGTTAGTAGAGATTGAAGCGATATTAAACTCAAGACCTTTATCTCCTTTATCCTCCTCTCCTGACGATTTACTCCCTCTCACCCCCTCACATTTTTTGGTTGGCCGACCATTGCTTAGTGTCCCAGAGCAAGATGTCACAGGAATACCACCAAACCGTTTATCTCTTCACAAACATCTGAGCCAAATGAAGCAACATTTGTGGAGTCGATGGAGCAGAAAATATATAGGCGAACTCCAAGAACGAACAAAATGGAAAATTCATTATGACGATCTCAAAGAAGGCGCACTAGTTTTGGTAAAAGAAGATAACCAGCCTCCAACTAAATGGAAGCTTGGACGAGTTGAAAAGGTTCACTTTGGGACAGACCGAGTCGGGCGAGTAGCGACTCTACGGACTGAATCCGGAATAATCAAAAGGTCATTTGCGAAAATATGTCCATTGCCGCCTGAGTGAGTTAATGTGCGAACTAGGAACAAATTGATAAAAAGACTAAAGTTCTATATTTATTTAATTTGAAAGTAAGCCCTTTCAAGGTGGGGGGCATGTTCGGTACTTTTAAGGAGTTAATTTTGTTTTTGTATAATTCAGTTGAAACACCCTATAATTATATATGAATCGTTGCCAAGATACCAGAGAACAGAATTCATAAAGATATTTTTTGATGAACGTCACCTTTTATTTCGTAATTGAAGTATCAATTATTCACGACTTGAAATATAGTCCAAAAGCAAAATTAGTTGGATTAATTCCCCAACAATACTGCTATATTGAATAATTGGGAAGTTGAGACTGCAAAGGGTATTGTTCCAGTTCCAATTCTCTCTGGAGCATATAAAGACATTTTTTTTGGCACAATCGGGACTGAACTATATCGTAACAAATTATGTCAATCATGTTAGAAATACATATTATGATAGTTATAAAAAAAGAGTTATTCTGGTAATTTTAAAAGCGGAAAAACAATTTTTAAATCGGTATTAGGGCCAAACTATGCATGATAGGCACACAATTTTGACATAATGATGTTAATTAGTCAAAAATATTCTTTATATTTTCTTTGTTGATTATTTATCGAGGTAAATGAAATTGAAGGCTGTGTAATATTTAAATCTTAGGTGGCGCATGCGTCTTCAACTGACGGTGACGCAAAGTTTGTAGGGAGAGTGATGAGAAGAGCCGGACGAAGTGTATACAGTCTGCGCATGCATCGCTGGCATATATTATAAAAATAATAATAATAATAATCTTTATTATCCTTCAAGATCATACATGATATAAGACAAGACATAAAATGTATATACACAGACATACATAGGTACACATATACATATATATCGTCCATACAAACAAGCAAATAATCAAATTAAAAAAAAATTTATGAATTAGCAAAATATTCACTAATGTCATATAGATGGCATACTTAGCACATACTTTACCTTCACATATAAAAAATTCTAATTATCTCGATAAATAATTAACATAGAAGAAATCAATGTTTTTGTACAAACATTTTGTGCCTATCCTGTACAGTTTGACCGTTACAACAATTTGAATGAAAAATATTTTTGTCTATATGACAATTTTTGAAAAAAAAAATGAATTAGAATACAAATATATCAAGTTTTCGAAATAATATAATGATTTATTTATAAAAATAATATGTTGAAAATAAAAACTTTTCATTACCCCAGCATGTGGAAAATAATACAGATAATTTTGGTTTTTAAATTTTAATTATTTAATTGAAATTTCACCTTTAAATATTTTTTTGCTGAAGGCTATTTTACTATTTTCAAAGGCTATTGATTTTCCTAAAATAAAATTGAAAAAGTTTTCCTTATTTATAACATTTTTTTTTCAAATTATATTAGAATTTTTCATTGTTAATTATTTATCGTCAATAATTGATCCTATTTTACACCCCTAAAACGGGGGTCGGAAAAAACATTTTAATGAAAAATCAATACCGCCAGGTCAGCTAATATTCATGTTAAAGTTATAAAAATTGCGACAAAAAAGTCGCCGAAAACTTTTGAAATTGTACAGAAATACTCCAGATGTAATACAAAAGCTTCATGAATTTTTCGAATGTTTCTAAGGATATCCTTAATTTTCACACACGCTTCATTAGCTTTACCTGTATGTATGAAACGGAATATTTGAAATTAATTTTCACCCACTTCCAGACGTCCGAATCATTT
Source organism: Gonioctena quinquepunctata (assembly GCA_018342105.1). Classification (NCBI taxonomy): domain Eukaryota; kingdom Metazoa; phylum Arthropoda; class Insecta; order Coleoptera; family Chrysomelidae; genus Gonioctena; species Gonioctena quinquepunctata. The sequence goes on from JAFIRS010004578.1 coordinate 71,405, forward strand.
GAAATTTCGCACACGTATTAAGAACCGATGACAATACAATAATCTCATAGATATGACCTGATATTCTCATCAAGATCGTCAGAAAACAAAGGCACATTCACATTACCAAGATTTGGTTAAGTCACTGGTAAGATACCTACATTCACATTTAAAAGATTTGGTGAATTCAGTTGTATGCTCTTAGTACTTTCACCAAAAGTAATGTACTAAAGAAAGACCTTATAGGTTGGGGTTCGGAGAGGCTGAAGAGCCCTACCCATTTTTACCAGAAGTGTTTTTTTTATTTCTTTTTTTAACGTTGGTCTATTTCTGCGACCAGGGCGTTCTCTACTTACTTTTCATAATGACTCTACCTTTACGAATAGCTAGCGATAAAAAATTCTAGACAACTGATATCAAGCACCCCACATTAAAGTTAATTTTTTGGTCAATGACTTTATTCTTATTGTTTTTAACTTTTCAGTTCATATTGCTACAAAAGCTCTGGGAAACACCAGAGGATTCGGCAAAATATCCGGTTGGGAGGTGTGAATGCGATTCTCTATAAAAAATATTGTTGCATTTTATCGTTCTCGCGGCGTAAACTAGTATAACGTTTTAAAGGTGTTTTAAGAAAATAAGTCTCATCACTATAACTTAATGACGAGTGATTTTGACAATATTCTTGTATTATGGCGATGTTTCCAATTCAAATGGAATGTCTTGTTCAGCAAACTTCAAACTGTTGATCAATGCTATACGAACAGGATAGAATATAATTTTTTACCGCATTCAAAAAATAGCACTTTTTCAACAAATTTCTTAGTGTTTTAATTTTTCTAATTATTCTTTCTGGTTCATCGTTGTGAAATGAAAAATATGCATATCATAGAATTCCTTGAGTCGTGTAAAACAACATTCATGACGATTCAGCAAATAGCTAATTCGATAGATAAAAATTATTTGGAAGACTAACATCGATTACGAATTGTTCAGTTAGGCTTATTGAATGTGACAAAAAATAGGTTGAGACAGACGCTGCTCATTTTCAAAGTTGCGTAAATCAAAATGATGATGATGATGATGATTGGAATATTGCAAAAATCGAAATGAAACCAAAACCTGCATGTTGTCCTGAAGGATCATTTCAACTTGTTCATGCACAAGTTTCATTTTGTTATGCTAAATATTTGAGTCGACCTTTGAAAAGCGGAATGTTGTAATGAACAAAATTTCTGTTTTTGAAAGGTGTATAATTATTGGTTTGTTTGAAAATATGAACAGGATGTTCCAAAAATCAGATGTGGAATCATCTGCGACTGAAAGATAAACTTCAGTCACTATCTGTCATCGTTCAAGATAACCTCTTGTAATATTCACGTTGAAAAGGGAAACATTCTCAATTGAATAGAAATATTTTTCTGCGAATTGAAAAATCCACGATAAAAATGAAGTAATTTTTTGTAAATGTCCAACAGAAAACAACTATTCCCCCGGCTGAAGCCACGCTGGACATTGAACTACATCCGATAGATATTCTGAAAGGACCCTAACTCAAAAGAAAAGATCTAAAATTGAAAATTTGCATTTTCATTCAGATTGTTATTTGATTTTATATTCCAGTCTTAATTAGGAACTCATATAGATGAATGAGGCAAAAAAGAATGTTTTCCAAAAGAGAGTACTCACCAGAAATAATTTGTAACATTGACGCAAGTGCTTCTAGAAAATGTGTTTCCCATTTCTTCCGGTCTTCCTGATGATCGTGGAAGCGAGAAATAGATTTTCGTCGACAAAAATGTATTGAAGACCTAGTGAATGCGATGCTCTCTTGCGTCAATGTTACAAATGATTTCTGGTGAGTAGGTACTCTCTTCTGGAAAACATTCTTCTTTGCCTCATTCATCTATATGAGTTCTCAATTATGACTGGAATAGAAAATCAAATAACTATCTGAATGAAAATTTAAATTTTCAATTTAAGATTTTTTCCCTTGAGTTAGAGTTCCAGAATATCTATCGGATGTAGTTCAATTTCCAGCGTAGCTTTAGCTGGGGAAGTAGTTTTTTTCTGTTAGTCATTCACAGAAAATGACTTCATTTTTATCGTGCATTTTTCAATTCACAGAAAAATGTTTCTATTCAATATTCAATTGAGAATGTTTTCCTTTTCAACATGTACCATTATCATTTTGAATGGTACACGTGCTGTTTTTGGCGGAATTTCATTTTACTATCAGTGGCGAATGACGGTAGCTGCAAGTGTGATCTCTGTTGGCGGACCTACTCGGTTTCCTTGATCTTGAGTGTTTTATGTGACATTAGTTTATTTGTTACATTCATAGATGATCAGTAGAAGTTCAGGTTTAGAGTACCTTCGCAAAAATATAAGTTGTCATTGTTCTAGTCTAGTTACCTACTCTTTGGACGGTTCTGTTTTGGTATCAGGTTTGAAAGTAAAGTCGAAATGGTAAGAACGGATGGACGATATTTATTTTTTATTGACAATTCACTAGAGAACTTAATAACCAGTAGAGAAAATCCAAAAATTATTAGTGGCACAAAATAGGGGAAGGCATGTTCAAAATATTGTTGAGGAAATGTCTACTGCTACTTCATCATTGCAATCTATTTATAAGTTCAGCAGAATCTGAAGAGCGAGCTGAATCATCCGTTATCATTGAATCAAAAGAAGACGAAATGGAAATCCAAACCGAAGAAGAAAAAAAAGGGGAAGCACAGAATAAATGATCAAGATAATTCCAGTCAGGTGACCCTTGATATATGCTAGACAGAACAAGAGCATGTGTAAGTTCCAGAACCATCGTGTTACAAAAAGTCACCGACTATCAGCCAGAATAGAAGGATAACTAGTATCATAGTTGGCTTCCTAACAAGGCACTGTTGAATCGGAAAAACACATGAAGAACATAGGACTTGCAAAAAAAATTAAATATAGCTTTTGCCAGGAAGATGAGGAAATCTAAGTGTACGTATTGTGCCAGTGCGAAGGCCTGTCAAGACTGAGGAGATTAAAAAGCACAACCAATTAAATACATGAAAGTCCTAAGTCTCACCTATGGAGTCTATTGATAAGGATGGGACTATACAATGAACTCTATCAAACATAAGGGCGTATTGACGAAGAGAATTATTGTGCTGAATTTCTTTCCATTCGGCTGGAAAATGTGGCCTCCAGTTCTGATACAAATTTCGTTATGTCCCATATATCCGACTTATAAGTTGTTCATTTTGGGATCTGGGATCATAACGCAATTACGATCATTCTCATAATTCTGCACAACACCGGAGCGCAAAGACATAGGCCAATCATTAGACATTTTTTCGTGACAAAAATAGTATCAGGAAACCGAGTGTGCCATCATACGGAAGATGAGACGTAGTTACGTTTTCTACTCACAACTATCATTGCTCAATTCTGTATGAACATTTGAGATTAAAAAAATTAATTTGTTTTTTCGTTTTTTGATTGTAACATGAATACTAATGAAGCAGTCTCGAATTGTACGAAAGTACGAATTGTAGATCATCAAAATGCAAAAAAATTAGCCCTAGCACGACTCGATCGTATTATTAGTAACGGAGAGAAACAGGAAAAATGGGGAAAATCTGAAAAATCTGCGTATTTTTAATTATAAAACCAGCATTTTTGTAGCGCAGGCTCTTTGCGACATAGTAGTGATTGATATGTACTTCATGTGTGAAAAATTCAGGTACTGTCGGATCATTAGCTTTTGCATAATACAATATGCACTTTTCAATGCACTTTATTGGAGCAAGCCTGGATGCGTCATAGGTGGTCCGATTTCAATTTTCCAAAAACAAATTGCAAGTAGATATATGGTATTACAAAATGTCCATTCTCATTTCCAGTTGGAATGCTGCGAAATAGGTGGGAAATACTTGCAAACATGCGTGCATTGATAATTTGATCTCGAATTATTATTGGTATGTGTAGGTAATTACTAGTACTCGTGGTGCTATTTGTCGAGGTATCACTTACAATATCGGAATCCGCCTTACTGTGAATACTTTTGAAGTGGTTTGCAAAAGAGTCAATAATTTGCTGTGGATCAGCGATCTCTTTATTTTACCAGGAATGTCAGATTTTTTATTTTTCAGATTAATGTAGTTCCAGAAGTTTTGGGGATTACATCTTTTACTATTTTCCGAAATATCGATAAAAGTTTGATATTTTCTGTTTGTCTAGTTCAGTTTTTATATATTTTTTACGCGAGTTGGGTAAAAGTTTAATTTATGTTTTCGATACATTTTTAAATAGTGTTTTTTTTTATTCTGTATATTATGCTTGGGTGAACCAAATATTTATATTTTTATCTTTCGATAAGGGTACACATTATTTTATCAAATTTATCAATGATGTGCTGAAAAGCTCGCTAGCAATATTGACATCTAAATATGACTCTATTATAGTCCAGTCGAATTCGGTTGGCAGTCGATTGAGTTTCTCCCAGTTAATTTTTTATTGCTATCATATTGAGTGTCTTGAAATTCAATTAGTAAGGCTGGGTGGTGGTGATCCAGTTGTACTAACGGGTCACTGTCACATGTCACCACGCAATCATTTACCAATGGAGAAATCACTAGGTCTAGTATTCTATCATAACAATTCACATTTCTATTCAGTTGAATATGGCCTGTGAAGGCTAAGAAGTAATTAAGTCGAGCCACTAGATTTGTTACAGTAATGTCTCTATCTTCGAAATAATTTTTCAGTTCTGGAATATTAAAATCCCCTATTATAATGGTGCGGTTAATGTCTTGAAAGTTTTCAGAAGTATCTAGTGGTGCTTCATACTCAGTTAAACTGGAGTTTATACAGACTATTATTATGAAATATGAGGAGCTGTTTTTGAGAGATATTTTTATACAAATGATTGGTCTCGCATGCAACTTTGTATTGAAGTGAACTTCGATCAGCTGATTGCAAATTTATTTGGTTACGTGCCCAACACTCGCACGGCTTCAACATTTTTTTTTTTACAAATTCAATTTGCAGTCAGGATGACAGGAAAAGCTTCGTAAACATAGAAATGCATATGAATGAAATTAATAATTCAAGTAATATTGTGATTCGAGCTCGCAATAAAAAATCGTTGCATAGTTTTTTCGTGACCGTTGTTCGCAACTGGAAGAAGTCAGGTAGGAGTTTGAAAATTAGCATCAGGCGATAATAAATCTGATAATTTCGGATTCTTATGAGCGCATTTTGCTATTAACACCGCGTATCTACCGGAATAGAGGGACAACTAGGATCATAGTTGATCTTCTAACAGGGCACTGTAGACTCGGAAAATACATGAACAACATCAGACTTGCAGAAGAAACTATATGTAGGTTTTGCCAGGAAGATGGGGAAATCTCAGTGTACGTATTGTGCCAGTGCGAAGGTCTGTCAAGACAGGTTCACCACGTTAGGGAATGAAAAACCACAATCACCCAAATACATGAAAGACCTAAGTCTCACCTGTGGAGTCTATTGATAAGGACGGGACTAGACAATGAACTATGTCAAATGTAAGGGCCCCAAAGAACAAATCTACAATGTTTCAGTAAAAAAATATGAATTTTCATCTAACGAGCATAATGGTTTTTTTTTATTCGTATTTTTTTCTGAATTTAGATAAGGGTGAAAATGTTCACAAAAAATGGTAGTTGCAAAGTTTTTGGAGTTCCGAATCACCGCTTATGCTGATTTAGTTGAGAATTCAACGGATGTATGGATGTAGAAAAGTTCAATTATTTCGTTTCGAATTAACAGGGTACACCGTTGTCGCTGGTACGGTATTTGCCAATGACATCTGATAATTATTCAATTTGTTGAAACGCTTGGGGAACAATCTTGTTCAGAAATTTCAATTAGTACATGTATCTACGAATTTGCCCGAGTATAAAAGATTGACGAAGTATTTAGACAAGGTTTGCAGATTCCTTTTCTTCCGCAGTTAATTATATTTTGTCTCGTCAGTTTTGGATCCGATCTCCAAAGATATTGTTCCGTACTGTCGAAATGTTTGAAATGTTGGAACTTGTGACTTTTTAGCCTCCAACAGGTAATCTACCATTATCTCGAATGTCTCAAGTGAAAGTCTTCACACATAACGGAGTAGCTTTCGCGGGTCTATTTTTGGTGAAAACGGGTCGTTTCAGAGGAGTTAAGTCTACGAAAGCCGATGTCTGTGTCTTTATATGTTTTTCTACAAAGGCACTTCACACTGAATTTTGTAGCAAATAATTCTAGGAGCGCCTCAACGGTTCATTGCGCCTTCAGGCAGATGTGATCACCTATATTGGGATTGCAGTACAAATTTTGTCTGCGCCTATTGCAAATTGAACGAGTTTATGAAACGAGGATCTGACAAGGAAAATATTGAATGGTATTTCAATATACCTAGTTCGCCTCATGTTGGTGGCCTTTAGGATGCGGGTGTCAAATCTATGAAAACGCATTTAGTCCGAATTATAGGACAACAAAACCTTACTTTTGGAGAACTAAACGCAAATTCAGTCATGATCGAATCTTTTTTGAACTGGCGACCTTTTGTTCCTAGTTTTCGAAGTTATACTTCTTTTGGCGCGTTTAGTTGAGGGTAAAATTGGGTGCTGCGCGCGCACTCTGTTACGAAAATCCGACAATATGAAGTTGTCCAAAGACGCCCAGACCGTGAGCGTGATAGGGGTATACCCAATGGGTAAGTGCGTATCGTCGAGCTATACACAAACTCAAGGTACGCAACATATCTATCAGATGTAGTTCAATGTCCAGCGGGACTTTAGCCGGGGAAGTAGTTGTTTTCTGTTAAATATTCACAAGGATAACTCCATAATTATCGTGGATTTTTCAAAAGGCGAGATCGCAAACTCGTAAATTTGCCTCATATGTGCTTGAAGTTGAAGTATAGTGATAAAATATTATGTGTGCATATTTTTTCCTAAAAGATATTGTGTAATATTCGAATAAACGCTGCTCTAAAACCCTCAAATTCAGTGAGACATTGAAAAACAGCGTTATTGCCGCTTCTTTTGACGTCATATGTCCAATGATTTGGCATTTACTTGAGTTGCCAGTGTCACTATTTTGTGGAACTTCTGGGGACTTGTTATTCTGTTTCATCCTAAGAATTAAAAGAACTTGTGTCAGCATATGCGATATTGAAAAAGAGGCCTTCGTATTTGATAGCCGTTCTTGATTTAGTTATTCTTGAATAATATGTATGTATACCGAGTGCTATGTCATTATTTGTTTGGCCTTCTCACATTGTAGAGAAATATCATGAATAACACTTGGCAACGCTGCAAATCCTGGCACTCTCGGTGATCGACGAGTTGCCAGTGCATTATTTTGCGAAACTTCTGAGGAAATGTTATTCTGTTTTATCTTAGGAATAAAACGAAACTTGTGTCAGCATGTGTTATATTGAAATGAAGACCTCGTATTTGATAGTTGTTCTTGATTTAGTTATTCTTAAATAATATTTATGGATACCGAGTACTATGTCATTACTTTTTCAGCCTGCTTGCATTGTAAAGAAATATTATGAATAACGCTTGGCAATTCAGCGATTGGCCATAGTTCTGGACTTGCTACGTCACATCCTGGCGCGGTTTCCGCAGTGTTCAAACAGGAATATTTCTTTGGGAATTTTCCATTTGAAAAACTACTTCCAAAAAAAACAACCACTTTTTTTATTGTTCTGGACGTTGTGGTATTTTTCCAAAAATTATTGATCTCGCCTATTCACAGAAAAATCTTTTTTCAATATTCAATTGAGAATGTGGTTATATATTTGAAATCGAGAGAAAATCAGTTCCTGCAATAACTAAATCAAAAACATTCCATTCGTATTAGTAATTAATTGTGAATATATATATATATATATATATATATATATTATAAAAAAATAAAGTCGTGAAGTGACGTCCTCAATAGGTAGTATTTCTATGAAAAATAACTCTAATTGAAAGTTTGAGAGTGGAATGCATTATTGTATGAGAACGCGTTATTTCTACGAATTTAAGCTAAAATTTATAACTTTCGGTTCTATTACACGACATTCAAAGACCCATCCAACATTGTAATCTTTCACTCGCCCCAACTGTTGAACCGAAAGTAGAAATTGAAAGTTATATTTCTGAAAAATAACAAATGAATGCAATATTGCGTTGAGATGATTCAATTCCAAGTTTTTTTCAATAAGTGACTTTCTATTCATCAAAATCTATTATACAGAATTAGTTTCAGTTTTCTTTTTTTTATTTTTGGATATACTGAATTTTCTTGAAAATAACATGGATCCTTTGTGAATCATATAAAATGTTGATATCTACAAAAAAAAATCACTTGTATATTTCAAATACATATCGATGATTGATTGTGGAACTTAGTAGTCAGAGAACCATATAAAACTCAGGAAGTTAGCTCCCAGGTTAACGTACAAAAGACCCTATAAGTCGAGGTAGAGGAGCCATATTGACCCCCCTACAATCTACCATGTGAAACTCAAATTACCGAAGATACTATGTATTTCTATTCACCTGTATGTTACACGGAGTGAAACATAGTTATTATCAATTTGTTCGAAATTATCGACAGGATATTCATAAAATCAGATATGGAATCATCTACGACTGAAAGATAAACTTTAGTCACTATCTTCATGTTAAAAAAGGAAACATTCTTGATTCAAATTGAATAGAAAGATTTTTCGAAAATTTATAAATACACAACAATAATGAAGTTATTTTTTTAGTTCAATGTACAGCGTGGCTTTGGCCGGGAAATTAGATGTTTACTGTTAGATATTATAAAAAAATAACTTAATTATTGTTGTGGATTTTTCAATTCTCAGAAAAATCTTCCTATTCAATTTCTAATTGAGAATATAATTATTCATATCCCGAAAACTGAAATGTAGGAAGTAATTGTGAATGATTAAAAAATAATTACCTGTTGCTTCCCCATATCTCCATTTCGACTTCTAGCTATGTAGTTCGACTTATCCTGGATAATCTTAGCATTATTGACGTAAATGTCATCAGCAGTTCTTGTTATCCACAACGGGGGATTTTCTAGTAGCACACTGTCGATGGAATTTGTTCGATTGAGCATGCTCAAAGTTTTAATTTCGAAGCTCATGTGGTAAAATGCAATATCAGAGTTGGTATCTTCATCCAAATCTCGGAATACCTTATTTTCTGGTACAAACACTGTCAATTGCTCGTAGTGGAGGTTAAGTTTGGCTACTCTGTTATTGCGAATCAGGGCACTGAATCCGCTGTATGGTGGTTCTTGCTGGATTTTCTGATAGATTGTTTTATATCTACAAGAAAGCAGAAGACGAAAGTCTCGAAGTACAATTTGAAACAATTATTCCGGTTACTCATTGGTATTTGAAAACGAATCTCAGTGTTTCTCTTTTTCAAAGTGGAAATACAATTCCTTGAATGTAATCGATTTTCAGAAATTGTAAGATAATCATTGTAATATAATTAATATAAAAAGTTGATTCGACATCATCACGGGAAACACAATGATGAAATATTTTTATGGATTGAAAAACATATACTGGAACACATTTGTAATTTGTAAAACTAAAGATTCCACCAGCATTCTGTAAGGGGTCATTTCCATTATTATGAGTATCTCAAAATTTCAAATACATTCTGTTGATGGCTCTGAATGGGTTAATGCTGGCAGAATATAAATTGCAATAACATTTCAACGTAATGTAGCTGTTGATTGGACAGCTTTATGTATTGTTTCATTCCTTTTATTTATTATACGCTTATGAACAAGATTATCAGAATTTCATATAGTTCAGAAAAGGGGGCGGAACTAAAACCAACATTTTTCTTTAAATAATGATATTTTTTTGGTTTAAGGTTGGTTTGCTTTTTTTGAATATTTTTTTTTTTTAAAATTTAAACAGTACTAATGCATCCCCTTTTTTTAAATCTAGGAAAAAATTAAGAAATTTTTATACAATCAAATGGGAAAAAGTGTTTGAGGATTTGCAAATAAAATTCATGATAAAAACCCTTGATGTGGTGCCCGGTTCCCCCTGCACCTTTCTCTGTATTTCAATACTAGATTTCTTACCTTTGGCAAACACATTTTTTACACAAAACAACACAGTACAACTAATTGTGATAATATAATTCATCATCCATTTTTGGGGTTTTTACTATGATGCATCGCCTCATTTTGTTTTTAATAAAACCCCAAAAAATTTTGACAAGGTTATGCCCCGGGTTTAAAACGACATGATAATATTTTTTTCCCCCAAAAAAAAAAATGAATAATGAA
>JAFIRS010004579.1:0-81706 GCA_018342105.1 Gonioctena quinquepunctata
GATGTTTGAAAAGGATGGTTTGTGTTTTGTTGGGGTTTAGTCGGACCCTCCATATGTTACACCAATTCGAGAACTCGTCCAACATATTTTGGGCCCTTCTATTTAGGATTTCGGTGTTTGTGGCTGATACATACAAAACAGTGTCATCCGCGTATTGAATAATTTCGTAAGTTTTTGGTATATCTGATACATATAGTGAAAAAAGAATGGGTGATAGGATAGATCCTTGGGGTACTCCTGCTTGGGGGGTGTGGGGGGGGGGTCAGACACCCAGATAACACATGGGCATCCTATGGATATCCATTGGACATCCTTCATGAATTTTATGGATATACTATGGACATCCAATTATATCCAAAAGACATCTTATGGACATCCGATGGATGTCCAAAGTGGAACAACCTGTACATCCATAGAATATCCTTCAAGGATATCTATAAGATATCCTCCAGAGATGTCCATAAGATATCTTCCAAAGATATCCATAAGATATACTTCATCCTTCAGGGATATTCAAAAGCTATCTGAAAGATTCCTTGAGAGATATTCTAAAAATATCCTTTGGGGATATCCATCGAAGATAAAATATAGTAATAGCGATCTGGAGGGAAATGAAATAATGGTATTGAACAAAAAAAAATGTATTAAAATAACTCTGGTATCAAAAAAAATCTCATAAACTTTGGGGTAATCAACAAATAAAATGGATATGTAAACTCAAAAATAAAAACAGAATATTAAATGCAGAATAATCATAAAAATAAAGTTACAGAAAAAATAAAATGCTATTTTCTTCGTCCATCAGGTGTTTCCTTTATTCTAGAAGATGAGAGATGCCTTTCTTTGGCTTTCTCAGCCAAGCTTAGATGGCTTCTTCAGTAGCTTTTTTATTTTCCGTCGAATCACTGAGGTCAGCCGCTTCTGAAACGATGTGTATATATTCAAGGGTATAATTGATGATAAAATCTACAAAAAAATACTGAGAAATATTATGCTTTCTTTTGAATTCGAATACTGATGTTGATAATATATATATATATATATATATACATATATATATATATATATATATATATATATATATATATATATATATATATATATATATATATATATATATATATATATATATATATATATATATATATACAAGCATTTTGACATGAACTTTTCTTGGAAATTTTGCATTCTCACTGAACTAGCAGTCTGTTTTGAGGCAATACAAATTATTATCAAATAAACAGAACAACTGAATGGGCGCTTCACCTAGTGATAATTCAGCCAGTTTTAGTTGTCCAGTTTATTTTTTTTGCTCCATACCAGCAATTGGAGGCAAACATATTAGTGAGCATGGAAGAAAGACATCGTTCCACAAAGTCATATAAAAAAAGAGTTCTAGAAAAAGGAATAGAAAAACATACAACTTACCTACAGCAGCTTTGAATTTCGATCCAGTTCCCAAATATTCTTCCGAAAGATTCATTTTTTCAGTGCAATCAATAGGAAAATGTTCGAATCTACTGATGAATCATCTTCATCACATGTCCACTGTTGTAGGCATTCACACCATTTTTATTCTGGGCACTGTGACATTTGAAAAACTCGTGTATTGTGGCAAATGTAACGACGTGCTTTTTAGCATTTCTGAAAATATTGAAACTCAAACAGCAAACACATAAATGCATTGGAAATAATGGATTTTTATAGGTTATGTCCTTTTCAATTCATATATTTACCTGTATTCGGCCAATATATAATTCCCTTTGGAAAAAATCAATTGCTATAGATGAAAACCATTAGGTCCAGACCAACAGGGTATCAAAAACGAAGGAAAATAGAAAAAAAAAACACGACTTTTGTTTGGATTCAGTGCTATGACATGACTAATATGACCTTACTCAACAAAATAAAATGACAGACGTCGCCAGTAATAATGCGTTATGCCTATAGTATGGCCCATAGAGAAACTAAAAATAAAGAGAGTTGTCAAACCTGCAGTAAATGTTGGCACCACGTTTAGACAGTGGCGACATATCTCGCAACTGGCCGAACTAAATACAGTTGGTAGAACCGAATGAGATAAGGCGGGTTTTTCAAATGTGTTACTTTTATATGATTGATATGGTATATATTTTATAAGTGATCGATTTGCCATTCTTCTATTCCATATGAATGGTTGTATCATATGAAATACAAGAATGGCAAATCGATCACTAATAAAATATATACAGTAATCGATTCGTAGAATCTGTTAGTTCGTTCGTGGTTAAAATAAAATTTCAAAGTAAATCTTTATTTCATGATATCAAGAACAAAATCAAAGATCTTATAAAACAAGAATAATAAGTTGAACACTATAAAAACACATTTTATTGTATCTAGGACAAGGTACAACTACAGACAAAATAATAAAACTCCGAAAAACAACAAAAATCTTATCATCAAATCAACCAAAATAAAAACAAATTACATTTACAACAAACCTTCAATAATTTCGTTCATTTATTAGCACAAAGGAGAACGAGTAGGTATACTTAACAAATACTCCAGTTTGATGATACTCTTCGTACTTCCTCAAATGGTGATAGAAAATGGAAACTGATGGACGGAAATAAGTATCAGTTTGTGAAAAAATTTCTGCAACTGATGGATGGAAATAAGTATCAGTTTGTGAAAAGCAGCTTATATTTTACCTTGTGTAAGAATATTTCGAGGAATTTCAGCGTCAACTCGAATAACAAAACATTCCATTTTCGACGTTGGGTTCATAATTCAAGTCCATTAGTATAATTTCTATAATTAATTTTTCGATGACAATTAACAGTAAAATTATTCTGAAATTATTACGTGGTTTGTCATTTTCTGACAAATGTCGAAATTGGAAAATTATCATGTCAGTCGTCTGTTGATTGCGGGCAGCGCCTCCATGCGCGACTGGCCGTACCAAAAACTTGGTGGTCAAAATCGCCAATGTTTCAAACAGTCTCTTTATTTTTAATTTGTCTATGGTATGGCCTGTCGCAGACACATGTAGAGCTCATCCAGTATTGAAACGACCGTTTGGTAGGTAGAGAGGGGGAAAACACGAGTGGACACGATTTGCTGTGCTACGGCGAATCTTCACCAGTGTCTTGGCATGCAGCGTTTGAAAGGTTAGGTTTGTTTAATTAATAAATAGGTGGTGCAGTTATTTATAGTTTACTCGTTACCTTGCCAAAATGCCCAGTGGGAAGTACTATTCAGTAGAGGAAAAAGAAATAGGAGTGTTAGGAAAGTTATAGGAGTGTAAGTTCTCTACGTCTCGTGAATCGCCTATACCAAATAATTTGGTACGCCTATGGAATTTCTATTAATAGCCATAGTTAGACAATGGTTCGGGTATCTTCGATAAAAATTGGTTGTTAGGTGGGGGAAGGCCAAAGTGGTCGTTTCAATACTGGATGAGCTCTATATCTGTTCTGTGGTCGCAGAGGGTCCCGGGTCCCCGCGACAAAGGTACAATTTGTGTATCTACGAGAATGTTCAAATTCATTTATGATTGCTTTGGATATCTCATGGCCATCCCTAGGATATCTTCTGAAGGATATCTATTTCAAATCCGTCGATGGATATCCATTTCAAATCAAGTAGAAAAACGAAACATGAGATTTTTTCAAAAAAATTAATCCATATGTACGAGCATGAAAGAAACTCGAAATTGACCAATAAAAATAATCTTGAATTTAAATTTGCTGATTTGGCCATCCATATGATATCTTCTGAAGGATATCCATTTCAAATCCGTCGACGGATATCTTATGGATGTCCATTTCAAATCCAGGGATATCCCGACCAGAATTGGACATGAAATGGATATCCATAGGATATCATGTGTTATCTGGGCAGTGCAGTCCCGACCTTCACTCGAAATCTTCTGTTTCCAATGTATGAAATTATTAGTCTGATAAAATGTTCTGGTAAATTTGAGTTTATTAATTTTTTGATATGTCCGGCATGCCAGACTTTATCAAAAGCTTTTTGGATGTCGAGAAAAATCGCGACAGTGCACTGTCCGGAGTTGATGTGTTTTGTGATGTCGGTGGTGAGCCCAACCAACGCATTTTGTGTGGAATGTTCGGCTCTGAAACCATGTTGATAGGGGGGGATTATGTTTTTTCAATTTCGAAATGTTAGATGATTCGTAACTTCAAAATTAGTTCAAATAATTTTCCAGGTACATTAATTAAACTAATCGGCCTGTATGAATCTAATTTTGTTGGATCTTTACCAGGTTTGGGAATCATGACTGTATTCGCACATTTCCACGCTAGTCCAGTCATCTTAGTAAGTTCACCTCGGAATTTGAGATACCCAGCTGAATATTTGTATAAACTTGTATTTTGGCATTCTAAAAGTTGTCTCAAAACCTACATATGGTAGGGTGTACGCGTCTATTAAAATTTGAGGTCAAAGGTCACAAAAATCGATTTTTTGCATATTTTTTGCAAATATCTCATTTCCTATGGGTTTTTAGATATTTGTATTCATTATCAATATTGTAGAGAATTAAATTCCCTCCAACTTTTGTTTCAAAAATTTGTTTATACGTTGAATTGTTTTCGAGATAGAGGGCGGAGAGCGCGCGGTTAGAGCATAATGTAAGATCAACTGGCTTAGTCCCGGTCAAAACACGCTATATAAAGTTTATTAATTATTGATAAATAAATAATTGATAATAATTTTCATTTGTTATCAAATATTACATTATATTTAATCATTCTTTTACTTTTGTATCTATTTTTAATCAAGTATTAATTTATTTAATAACACTTACCTGCCCGTGTAGTTATAGAATTGTTAAGGAAAATACTTAAATTATATTTTAATTCTAATGTAATTTATATTAATAACTCCTTAAATAATTGAATAAAAAGGAAGAAAGAAACTCTTAATTTATGATTTTATTAAAAATACCATTCTATTCTGAATAGAATAAAAATTACATGAACTGCAACTTATTATAATTTTAATTATCTTCTTCTTCTTCATCGTCGTGTCCCAACCGCTCTGGTGTTTCGAAGTATTCTTCTATATCATCTTCGGCGACATTTATCTCCAGTTCTTCCATGATTTCGGGGTCAAATGTTCTGTCTTCATTTACATCGCTCTGACATGGTGAAGAATCAAAACAAGCTTGCCCATTACACTGGCCACAAGCTAAAGAGCACTGCAACCCTGATTTCCTGCATCCACAACGCGAACCACAACCACTCTTGCAGTTGCAGAAGATTGTGTTGAGCAATTCCTCTGGAGCAGGTGCTAAACTGGTCGTGATAGGTTCCAGGAATCCGTTACGCATTGTCCAACCCCACTCCTGGGGTTCCAAATCATGCCCTAACCAAGTTTGAACTTGATAATAAACACGATTGAAATGTTGGTGAGCTGCTGCACTTGTTGGTGGTAGATTTGATAACTGCACAGGTTTATTCAGTTTCGTAGACTTGACGTATTGTGCATAACGAAGATGATCAATACTGTCCACAGATTTTGGAGCATTATAGACTGCCAACAAGATTTGAATTCCAGTCTCAAATAATCTTTGAACCGGACAGTTTTCTTCTTCAAATGCTGCTGCAAGTTGCTCCAAATTCGGCAGTTTCTCAAATGCTTTTAGAAACGTTTTTTTTCCTTTTTTAAAAAGCGCAGAAGTCGTATCACAGCCACTTAATGCGTGCAGAAACAAAATATGTTTCTTCGAACGAGGATATTTATCAAAACTTTTGGAAGAGTATATGTTTGTTTTTACATTTCCTTTGCCGACTTTTTTAAAGAAAATTTCTTGTTGATGAGATAGTGTACGCCCAATTAAAATGACCAGTAAATCAATATCTTCTCCTATTATAACTGCAGTTTTTTCAGGTTTCGATTCTTCGATTGCTGTTTCTATAATTAGTACATCCGCATCATCTCTGGCCTGTTTGGTAGTAATATTGACAGCTTGTAATTTTTCAATTAGCATATTAATGAGCTTTTCTTCGTTACTTCGTACTATATAAGAAGGGTCCTAAAGTCCAGGTATAATTCCCAAGTATAATTTTTAACGTTATGAAAGAATTTAAGAGTTTACGGAGTTTAAAGAATATGTACTCCATTATTGTCTACTTAAATTATAATTAGTGGAAATGAGAATATATTTAAAATGTAATTAAAGTTTGTCCCTTAATTATTTTTTAATTTTAGGAATCGGTTGTAAGTATTATTGAATAGATAGATTCAATTGATGAAAAAAATGATTAAATATAATGTAATAGTTGATAACAAATGAAAATTATTATTCATTATTTATTTATCAATAATGAATAAACTTTATATAGCGTGTTTTGACCGGGACTATACCGGTTGACCTTACATTATGCTCTTACCGCGCGCTCTCCGCCCTCTATCTCGAAAACGATTCAACGTATAAGAAATAATTTTGAAACAAAAATTGTAGGGAATTTAATTCTCTACAATATGGACAATAAATACAAATAGCGAAAAACCCATAGGAAATGAGATATTTGCAAAAAATCGATTTTTGTGACCTTTGACCTCAAATTTTAATAGACGCGTACACCCTACCATATGTAGGTTTTGAGACAACTTTCAGAATGCCCAAATACAAGTTTATACAAATATTCAGCTGGGTATCTCAAATTCCGAGATTCTTACCTAATTTTGACTAAGATGACTGGGGTACGCTCTCGGAAAATATGCGAATTTCAGACATGCGTTCATTAGGAGAGCTAGTATTGGATAAATGGTATTGGGTAGTTGTTTCATCGTTTTTCTGTTGATGGAGTCAGGCCCTGGAGCGGTGTTTTTGCCTCTGTGAATGGCGGTCTCGACTCATTTTCGGAGATCGGCATTCCCAGAGGGCAATTTGGATTTTGGGGAAGTTGTCCGGGATGTTCCCTAGTAAAGATCCATATTTCTCGCTGTATTTGTTCTAAAAATTCTCCGTCGAAAGTGTCGTGAGTCGGTATTGAGTATGTGTTCGAAAGATCATTTTGAAATGCGTTTGCTTTATCTAAATTTTCCACAATTATTTCGTCGTATATTTTTAGATGGGGATATGTTTTTTTGTATTTTCCAGATTTTTTTTTTAAAGTAATCCAAAATTCTTTCATATCTCTGTAATCTAAACCCAGAGTGGTTTCGATCCATTTTACTTCGCGATGTTGTTTTATTTGTAATCGTATTTGTGCGTTTAACCGATTCCACTCTGTTTTTAGCGCAGGTCTCGTATGTTGGTATATTGTCGGTATAATTTCTCTTGATTTTAATTTTTTCTACTATATTTTTGGAAGGTTTGTTGGTTAGTCTTATTGTGGCTGTGGGGTGGCGGTTTCAGCGGCTTCAGAAATAATTTTTCTATGGCCGTTACGGCGTCGTTAATATTTTGGATTGAGTTTAATGGGGGGAGTGGTTGTTCGTTTATTTTTTCGTTTATGTAGGCCTGAAATAGTTCAATGTCCGTTCGTTTGTAATCTTTATATGTTTTTGTGGTTGGGAAGGCTTGGATGGATTTTCTCAACTTCGTTCGCAAAAGAAGTGGCATGTGATCCGACGTTACAGTGTCCCTATGGAACATTCGTCGTCCATCACACTTGTACACCTTTCAGTGCACAATATATGATCGATAACGGACATTCCACAGTGATTGAGGAACGTGGGCATGACATTTCTTGTGCGAAAAATTGGGAGATCCAACAGAAGATTTGTCAGGACAATTCCATTTCTATTTTCTGTTGTATCTCCAAATTGTCTGTGTCGAGCATTAAAATCTCCCATCAGAATGGCTTTGTTGAATGTTGAAAAATATTCTATGAAATCGGCTGGTATTATTGTTTGGGGGTGGTTATAGTATGAAAAGATTGTGATATTTTACCCGTTTTCGAGAATGTCGACCGCCAGGCAGTCGACATTCTCAAAAGCTCTAGGTAATTCGTGCTTTTGATATGGAAGATATAGGCGAAAATATGTCGAATATGACAGCTTCTGTTTTCTCCTGTCTTCCAGACGGTGCCCCAAATTCATTTGAGACTATGGGTATATTCTATGGGTTACTCAGATCGTTTTGGTGAAAAAATTGTTAACGTTCGTCCAGTATTAACCGAGATATGAGCGAAAATATGTAAAAATTATGTTTTATCCATTTTCTGTCTTTCAGACGGTGCCCCAAATTGTTTGAGACTATGTTTGTTGATTATTCCAAACGTTTTGATGGAGAAATTTTTTAGTTCGTCCAATAATAACTATGATATATTCAGATTTAAAACCGTGGACAGAAAATTTTGGCGCCCCAAATTGATTTTGAGATATAGGTGCATTCTATAGGTTATTCAGATTGTTTGGTGGAGAAAATTTTTAGTTCTCCAATATTAACCAAAAAAAATTGTTAACGTTTGTCCAGTATTAACCGAGATATAAGCGAAAATATGTAAAAAATTATGGTTTTATCCATTGTCTGTCTTTTAGACGGTGCCCCAAATTGTTTTGAGACTATAAATGCATTCTGTTGATTATTCCAAACGTTTTGATGAAGAAAATTTCTCAGTTCGTCCAATATTAACTTTGACATATTCAGATTTAAAACCGTGGACAGAAAATTTTGGCGCCCCAAATTGATTTGAGAGTATAGGTGCATTCAATAGGTTATGTAGATTGTTTTGGCCATAGAGAAACTAAAAATAAAGAGAGTTGTCAAAACTGCAGTAAAAGTTGGCACCACGTTTAGACAGTGGCGACATATCTCGCAACTGGCCGAACTAAGTACAGTTGGTGAAACCGATTGAGATAAGGCGGGTTTTTCAAATGTGTTACTTTTATATTGATATGGTATATATTTTATAAGTGATCGATTTGCCATTCTTGTATTCCATATGAATGGTTGTTTCGTATGAAATACAGGAATGGCAAATCGATCACTAATAAAATATATACAGTAATCGATTCGTAGAATCTGTTAGTTCGTTCGTGGTTAAAATAAAGTTTCAAAGTAAATCTTCATTTCATGATATCAAGAACAAAATTAAACATCTTATAAAACAAGAATAATAAGTTGAACACTATAAAAACACATTTTATTGTATCTAGGACAAGGTACAACTACAGACAAAACAATTTTAAAACTCCGATAAACAACAAAATTAAAAATATTCTTCCGTCGCTTATCATCAAATCAACCAAAATGAAAACAAATTACATTTACAACAAACCTTCAATAATTTTGTTACTTAATTTATTAGCACAAAGGAGACCATGTACTTCGTACTTCCTCAAATGGTGATAGGAAATGGAAACTGATGGATGGAAATAAGTACCAGTTTGTGAAAAAATTTCTGCAACTGATGGATGGAAATAGGTATCAGTTTGTGAAAAGCAGCTTATATTTTACCTTGTGAAATAATATTTCGAGGAATTTCAGCGTCAACTCGAATAACAAAACATTCCATTTTCGACGTTGGGTTTATAATTCTAGTCCATGGTATAATTTCTATAATTAATTTTTCGATGACAACAGTAGAATTATTCTGAAATTATTACGTGGTTTGTCATTTTCTGACAAATGTCGAAATTGGAAAATTATCATGTCATCAGTCGTCTGTGGATTGCGGGCAGCGCCTCCATGCGCGACTGGCCGTACCAAAAACTTGGTGGTCAAGATCGCCAATGTTTCAAACAGTCTCTTTATTTTTAATTTGTCTATGGTTTTGGCAGAGAAAATTTTCAGTTCGTCCAATATTAACCGAGATATTAGCGAAAATATGTCAAAAATGACAGCTTCTATTTTCTGCTGTCTTCCGGACGGTGCTCCAAATCGATTTGAGACTATGGGTATATTCTATGGATTACTCAGATCGTTTTGGTGAAAAGATTGTTAACATTCGTCCAGTATTAACCGAGATATAGGCGAAAATATGTCAAAAATGACAGCTTCTGTTTTCTCCTGTCTTCCGGACGGTGCCCCAAATTGATTTGAGGCTATGGGTATATTCTATGGGTTACTCAGATCGTTTGGGTGGAAAAATTGTTAACGTTCGTTCAGTATTAACCGAGATATAAGCGAAAATATGCCAAAAATGATGTTATTAGATTCAATGTTCTCACTCATAACCACGAAAGATATATCCGAATTGACTTCTAAGAATCAATCTATGAATCATGGTCGAAAATTATCAACAATCATTCATTATTGGGAAAAATATGCACAAATAAGCATCAAACTCGCACTGAAATATAACCTATGGTTATATTTCAGTGCAAACTCGCGGCTATGATATCTAGGAAACTTGGCAACGCTGCGCGTAAAATTTCCTCCATCCCAACTGTGACTCTCTACACGTCACAAAGCGTGGACGGAAAACCGTGGATAACTTCACATCAATGATTAATGGACACTGTTTATCAAAATAGTAATGAAAATCAACAGCAAAACTTACCGGTGGAAATATCTCGGGTGGTTCTCGATGAATTTCTCTTCAAAGGATATGCACTTTCGAACCATGATTATTATAAACACAACCACAAAAACTGAACTGGGAGGTTAATCAACAGAACGGGAAGTAAAAAAAGTAGTTTATCAAATCGACACTTGAAAAATTCCTAAAATCATTACCGACGTACCAACCCAAACGAACGACACTGAAAGTTCCAAAAATTTTATGACAAGTGACATTTATTCTCATCATTTGATTCGTCGAAAAATGTTTGAAGCTCCTCCAGAAAAAAACAAGTGAACGTTGGTTCCGCATGCGCACAGCTAAAATACTTAAATGAAAAGGTCTATTGGAGGTAAAAGAAAAAAAAAACTTGCATTTCACAACAGCACAATATGAAGGCATGATCATTTACGAATTAAACAATATCATATGTAATCCATCTACCGAATTCTTTTCGAAATCGGTCAAAATGTTCAACTCGCCAACTTAAACAAATCGGTGAGATTGTTTTACCTCCAATGTCGACTATCTGTCAATAGTGCACGAAACCAATATAACCTATGACCTTTGATCACTTCTAACTATATTGTGCAATGCGCATGCGGTTGAAATATTTCAACTTTTTCATGGACTCTTGAGTTCGTAAAAAAGTTGTTCATCCGATTAAATCAACCGGAGTATAGGAACGACTTGCACGAGTTAATAAGTGGGAATCCACCGAGTTTATGAACAGTTACGATGAAAAGTTGGAGTATTGGAACATGCCCCAGGAAGACGAGTTTCCATAGGGTAGAAAATATGCTTAGGAATTTTTATTCTATGAATTCAATTGGTTTATATATTTTGCCACTGTTTGTAAGCCAGTAGAATTCCTAGTATGAAAATTTGCATGCAATTTGTTTTCCTGGTGGAAATAACTCGTCTGTATGCACGACTTTTTGATTGTACTAAAAAATAAAGTCATGAAAATGCGCACTTACGCGCTCGCATCTCACATAGGCCTGTTCACGACTCTGTACACGCAAGCGCATCCGCCATGTTTAAAACGCGGGTAATATGAAAATTTCGGACACTAAGGGCGGGTTTATCAATGCTCGGTTAAATATTGTAGCCTTCGGCTAAATCTCAGCTGTTGGCCAAAGTATTTATCAACTGCCAGTTTGCATTAGCTGTCAGTCAAACTTTCGGCTATCCTAGCTGCCACTATCAAGTTGATGTTATCCATAGAACATACAGTTAAATACGAGAAAGTGGGGTTCCGTGATTCTAACTGTCAACTGTGTCATGATTGTTTGCTTATATTTTGCATAGATAACCTTTATATTTTTCATCATATTTTAAATTTCAACGTATTATCATCGTTTGGGGCGAAATCGAAAAGCTTCCAGTTTGATGTATTTATAGTAGTTTAGTAGCGTCCAATTAATATAGGTTCTGTGTGTTTGTATTTAGTTTCATTATTATTGGCAATGGATCTTGAGGAACTTGACGACCTTTTCGATGAAGAGTTCGAAGAAATATTGGAATTTGTGTAGTACGAAAGACGACCTTATACTGTTAAAGAACAGATGAATTCCTTTGAAGAGCTCGATGCGATGTCGAGTTTACTACTCGGTTTTGACTTTCTTAACCCAGTGTTCATAAAAATTGTCCTCAAAAATGCTGAAAATGTTAGGGAATTTGTAATTCGCACAAAAAAGGCAGGGACATTTGATGTAATCAGGAAAAGGTGAGGGAATTTCAAACAAAAGGATGGAAAATTAAATTCATATTGGGTATTTCTGGAGTAGTATAATGCTTGTTACATGGTTCCTATTATCTTCATTCTAGGGGGCAACAATGCTGAAACATTCAGGAATAGGAAAGGTTATTTTTCCATAAATGTGCAGACCATATCGGATCCCAATTTAAAAATGTTGGACATAGTACCACGCTGGTCTGGTTCCTCACATGATCAAACAGTTTTTGACAATTCCAATGTAAGGCGTCAGTTGTTATATAATGAATTTCCCAATTGTCTCATAGTAGCCGACAGTGGATATTCCAACACAATGCATATCGTTAATATTGATTTTGACGAAGACATCCAGCCAGAAGGTGTTGTACAAAACAACATCAACAATGCCAGGGATAATCTAATTAATAATTATTTTAGAGGGTTAGTTGTTCAGCAATAATTTTTTATATCAATTCTTTAAATAAACAAAATTTCAATTTACTAATAATGTATTTTTATTCAAATAAAAAAACAATATATACTTATATAATTAAAACTAAAACCACTCAATTAAAATGAGAAATTTACACACTGACAACATTACACCCACGTTTATATCACGGACAAGGTTGCCAAATGCTCAATTATACTTAGCCTCCAGTTAGCTACCTGTCGGTCATGTGGTGCATTGATAAACGCTATCTAATGTAACTGAGACTTTGGCTGGCGGGCTAGAGATAGCTGTGGGCTACGTAGCTGACAGATTTAACCGGGCATTGATAAACCCGCCCTTAGTAAATTGACGGGTTATTACCCTTATTATGAGTGTAAATAAATGACAAATTATTTGATGCTGAGGTTAGGATAACATGACACACACACACACACACACACACACGTATAAAGTGTATGAAAAGTTGAGGCATGCGCACAAAAAAAATCTGGAATGAAAAGGCCTATTTGCTGAGAGTTATGACTTTAAGGCGGCCTTCCATTCCATTCTTTGAAAGAAGTGCTGCTATTTCCCAATGACCATGTACCTACCTAGGGCAGAACAAAAGCTGTCAATTAATGCTTGGTGTTCAGGTTATGTTACTTATGTTGTGATTGTTATTGTTGATATCGTTCGAAATACGAAACAAAAATAAGTTGGATAGGTATTAATTTTTTGAATTCCGAGATGGATTTAGAAGTATCAAAAACATATTACAGCATAGATCACTGTTATTGATGTATGTCTTATTAGAAGATTGGCCCAAAAGAAGTAGTCGATTTTGGGTACATCCATTGAATTTCCTGTTCTCACTGCATGGGAAACATATTGATGAACGAATTCAACTGATATCGGTGATCAATTATTGTTGCACTGTGTGCTTATAAATAGGCCTTTTCATTTTAGAAAATATTTTGTGCGCATGCCTCAACTTCCACCATGTTTTTCGGATACTTAATACACGTATAGCCCGTGAATATGTGCTATATTGCCCGATACTGGTATATTGTCCGTAGTAGACAGGCCAATAAAACAAGCAAGCAAATTAAAGTGTCCGAAATTTTCATATTACCCGCTTTTTCAACATGATGGTTGCGCTTGCGCGTAATGTGTCGTAAAAAGGCCTATATGTTGTATACCTACCATCTCTCACCAAATCACCAGTAACTGTATCTGTATGGAATGTTACAGGATGCCTATCAAAAGACAATTTAATTTTGTATATTGTGTTTTACTTGAAGTTTGTCACAAACTCGCCAAACCAAACGGCATGGCACTTCCATAATTTGCTTGCTTGCTTGTTTTTCATGGCTCTATCTTTTTACAGATAATTAGTCAGCTTCCGTAATTCACATCACCCCAGAACGTGTGCTGTAGGTAGGATATTCGATTTCCCTTCGGGGGGCAAACGGGATTGTCTCACTCGAAGTGATACCACGAATGCCCAATACTTTCACAACAACAAAATTATAACTTCTCGATGCACGTGCAAAGGCTGTACAAAAACTATCATTAACCTGACTTCCTGCCCGCGTGGTAGACGTCAACCTCCCACGACACCAGGAAGTCGAATCTTCCATAATTTATTAAAATTTGGTTATATTTGTCTGCAAAAAAGGGCAGCAACATGTTCATAAACAAAGATGGACAAAAACTTGACGCTGAAACTTAAACCAACAATTAGCGGTATGACCTTGAAAAAGCGGCAGCTAGTTTTGAAGTACTCTGATTGGCTGGAGGTAAGGAGCCAGCGTCAAAAAGCTGGTACAGAAGGCCGTATTTAAGATGTCTAAAAACCCCGTATTTATGCGCAAACTCCAACGTTTTGGACAACACGGGACAATTTCATAAATGGAAATTTGAATTAGCAGTCAATTTTTTAAAGACATTGGTTTTGTAATTGAAAATTATATCGCTCCTCAGCATTTCTATAATGCGACGAACAAATAAATGGAAATAGCGTTTCAGTCCAACATGCAGAAATGCAATATATATCGAGTTTGGGAATGTTAAGATGTAGACATCTTAGGGAATGTCAAATATAATTCATACAAAACATAATATTAAAAAGAACGATTCATTGTGTTTTGTATTTTAATAATTTTTACGTATCTATCTATATTCTCTATATTGTACGGTTTGAGCGGAGCATATTACAATGGAAATGTACATATTTTAATCCCCTTCTACCACACAGTTGTATTTTACTCGTATGAGTTGTTAGTAAAACCAAGTAGGTACCTATTTATGGGATGCAGAAGTAAACATGGTGTGCTGTAAAAAAAACCGCTTTAAGCTAGCAGTCATATTTCTGCATAGTCAACCAAAAAACCTCATAAGTTAATAATTCAAGGAATTTACTTCTGATGATATTTATTCTCATGATTACTTACCAATTCCAAATTATTATTTTTTCACCAGCCTCAAATTTTCAAATTACCGCCACGCAAGCGCATACACCTCTACCTACGCCTCCTACCCTACTGCCAACACATTACACAGTAACCTATGGTGTAGACACATCGCCATTGATCTGTTGTGTGAGAAAATTTCATTTTCATTATTCAGTTTGGTGAAAAACGCTTCAAATGATGCAGAAAAATTCATAAGACACCTTGTTTTTGCAATGGAGAGCTCAAACTCGGAAGGGGTCGTCCTGCCGGACATTTCCGAAGCCGAACAGCTTGCGAGCGAGCACGATGGCGGCGATAATGGCGATTGTGACTCTGTTGTGGACTCCAAAAAGTCTCTGGTGTCGACAGTTTCTGTTAGACATGGAGGCGTTCCAGTTTCTTTACCAGTGGGTTCTTTGATAACCAGCACATTCAATGTCATTACCCAAGATCATATCCCACACTTCAAACCTATGCTATGCGTGGACAATAGGGGATACTTGTCTACTGATGGTTCAGGGGGTGAATTAAAAACCATTGTTATCCAACAAGAAGAAGTCTCTGGGGGTGGAGCAGGAACCTCTATTAATCCATCCGTAGTAGGATCATGGAGTGATGCAGCTAATGCTGCTATATTACCTGTGAGGTGTAAAAATACATCTGCAGAACTTCACAAATGCAGATTTGGTTCTGGTGGAAGGGGGCGATGTATAAAACTAGGAAATTCGTGGTATACTCCCAGTGAATTCGAAGCTCTTTGTGGGAGGGCTTCAAGTAAAGATTGGAAAAGAAGTATAAGATTTGGCGGAAGAAGTCTACAGACTTTGATTGACGAAGGTTGGTGATTGTATATATCCTACAGCTGTCATAAACATTCAGAATATCTCATAAAAAATAAATGGAAAAAATTAATTTTTCATTGGATAATTTGTAAGCGAAAATTCCTCAATTCTACGAACATTTAAGTGTTTGCTTTCTCAAGCCCAAAATCTTAATATCTGAATCATATGGAAAACTCAATAGCTGCTTAATAGACTTCCAAAAATTGCATTGCAGCTTAATATATTCACTCTCATACATAATATTTACACAAAACCTGCTAAACTTCCTAAAACACAAATGTGAATGACACAGCAAGAGCAATTATTATTTCTAAGTGTGGATTCATGAAGCACAATTTAACAATTATCAAATAAGAAATAACTAATAACAATTATCAATAAACATGAATTAAAATGTGGCATTCATGCACTCAAAATAAAAAGTAAGCATGCGCACAAGACGGAGATCCGAGGCATTTAAATTAGGTAACCCTACCCCTAATTCTATGTCCCCTCGATAATAAAAAACAAGGGAAAATTCAAAATGTCCAATAAACAATATAAAACAAAAACAATACCTCAAATATTAGAAAAAATTAGGTTATTTTCATAATGGTTTGACCAACTAGAAGAAAATAATGTTCAAATAATGTAAAAAGATAAAAGTTGGCCAACCTCTACTTGTTATTTCTTAAATGATAATTGTTATTTGTCTGCAAGAACATAGTCATTGAAAACTAAGAGTTCAACTTATATTGCTAAATGTTATTTCTTATTTGTTATTTGATAATTGTTATTATGTGCTGCATGAAGGCAACAGAAGATATTTGGGTTTGGCTAGTGGTGATTTGCTGTATCTGGATTACACCTTTAATCTTTACGAATTTTGGGTACATACCTATATACAGTGTCCGGCATAAAGTTCGCAGCATATAGAAAACTTTTTTATTATAGATTTCTCAAAAAAATCATTCGTGATAAAAACCTCTTGCTTCATCCCAAACCTGAATTGCGAACACCAAAATTGAATTTTATGCGACCCTATACGAGGGAAATAGAAAAGTATGCTTTGTTTTCAAAATAATATGATCCCATCACTTTATTTCTCGCGGTAGAATTCAAATTCATGGGGAAATATTGTTCTAAATCGAATGTTGATCCAGAAATTCGAATCATAGCCACCTATGACCAATTTCATTTTTCAACTTTTTTTCCCATTTTTTCCTCATCGCCCTGTACAATATGAGGAATATTATGCTAGACGAATGATATATTATTAGATATGATGATATCACTCTATGAATGTTTTCTCATTTCTCCCTCCCATCCGAATATCACATTAATTGAATTATGTAACGGAATTTCACAAAATCTTGCTGCAAATAGTAAATAAAACTGAATTGTCTCCAAGGTATAATGCCAGAATGCCAATTAATTCATTTTCACAATACAAATAACATTTTTTGAAACAAATATGTCCTATGCTTTATTCTACTTGGAGTCCTCCATTCTCAATACACTGCATAGTACGGCGGTGCATTGCATCAGGAACATTTCTTATTATCTGGGGAGCTATTCCCCGAATACAATCCCTGATAGTATTCTCCCAATGACGTATATTTTGAAATGGTCTTCTTGAATATACCTTCTGTTTGAGATATCCCAATAAGAAAAAATCCAAAGGAGTGAGGTCTGGTGACCGGGCGGGCCAAGCGTTATTGGAATATCTACCAATCCATCGATTTGGAAATGTTCCGTTTAACCACCTTCTCACTTCTAGCGTAGAATGAACGGATGCACCGTCTTGTTGAAAATAGATTCCAGCTCTCATGTCCAGAGGAATATCATCTAAATAATCGGAGAGAAACGTCTGTAGCATTCTCAAGTATCTGGCAGAATTCAGTGGTTGTCTGAAAAATACTGGTCCAACAATAATGTCATTAAGAATTCGCATCAGACGTTAACTTTGAAGTGATATTGGTCTCTACATTGTATCCTGAAATGGGGATTATTATCTGCCCACCACTTGCAATTCTGGGAGCTGACTACCCCATTTGATGTAAAGGTGGACTCGTCACTATAGAGATTTTTTTTCGAAAACTGTCTTATTATCTTCCATCATAGACTGAAACCAGAAACAGAAATCCAAGCGATTATTTGGATCTCTCGGTTTCAAAGTGTGTATGAATTTTGGTTTATACGGTTTGAATTTATTATGACCTAGAACTCTTCTCATTGATCGATCGGACATACCAAGATTTTCTCCTCTTTGCGATAATGACATTCTTGGATTTTCAATCGTAATTTCAGTAGTTTTTCAATTCAATCATGGCTGCTCGACTAAGAATACAGGAGAGAGTGGAGATTGTAATGATACATGGTGACAATTACCATACTTGTAGAGACACTGTCAATATTTTTAATGAAAGACATCCAGGTAAAAACGTTAATAATTCGACAATTACAAGAATTTTGAAAACATTCAAGGAATCTGGATCGGTTTCAAAAAATACAAAGTGACACATAAACGACCGATAACTGAAAATGAAGAAACTGTTATGAATATTATGCTGTCTACGATTGAAAATCCAATAATGTCATTATCGCAAAGAGGAGAAAATCTTGGTATATCCGATCGATCAATGAGAAGAGTTCTAGGTAATAATAAATTCAAACCGTATAACCAAAATTCATAGAAGAAGAAGAAGAAGAAATATACTTTATTGTCCAAAGATTAATCTTATTGACAAAGCATTAAAAGAAAAAAATATTTTGCATATTGGTATGCACAGCTTTATACATAAAAATATATAGCGTCATCCACATTCTCACCTTTAAATGTTTGCTAAATCCTATTTCAATAGGTGACAAAAGTCTACACGAATCCTCTTTGACTAAATTCCTAGGGGTATATATTGATAATAAGTTGACGTTTAAGGAACATATCTCAAGCTTATGTACCAAACTAGCTAAAGGCTGTTATGCACTTAGAGTCATATCGAAGGAACTCGACCAGACCACGGCAAGAACAACATATTTTGCAGTTATAGAGACCCACCTGAGATATGGGATCTGCTACTGGGGGAACTCAGACAAAGCATCAATTAATAATGTATTTATGCTCCAAAAAAGAGCTGTCCGGTATATGTGTAGGGCTGGCTTCAGAGATTCATGTCGGCCCTTATTCAAATCATATAGAATATTGACCCTTACCTGCATATTTATACTAGAGACGGCGTGTTTGATGTTTAAAAAAATAAGCTAAATAAAACTCCATAAGAAATCCAAGCTTTCAGACTAGACAGATGGATAATATTGATCTTCCTAAGCCCAACACTACACAAGTTAAGAATTCACTGATTTATAACTCAAAAAAAGTTTTTAATCATCTACCTCAGAATATCAAAATTCTAAATTCAGAAAGAAAAATCAGGAAAAGTGTCAAAGAGTTACTGTTGGAT
Source organism: Gonioctena quinquepunctata (assembly GCA_018342105.1). Taxonomy (NCBI): domain Eukaryota; kingdom Metazoa; phylum Arthropoda; class Insecta; order Coleoptera; family Chrysomelidae; genus Gonioctena; species Gonioctena quinquepunctata. Next base: position 19,349 of record JAFIRS010004579.1, read on the forward strand.
AAGGCATATTACACTTTGGATGAGTTTTTTAACGATACGCCTTAAGTGTAAAACTCATGCGATGATTTTGTAGTTTTAAGTGTACCTTAGTACTGTATAGTAGGCAGGCTTGGCCTTAAATGCATGTTTTTATTTTCATTTTTTTTTAGTATTTGTTTATACAGATTAATCCTATCTCACCTCATTCTTTTGACTAATGTTTTACTTCCACATTTATACTTCACTTGTATACTTGTACTTTTATTTTGTTAATGTTTATTTATGACACTTTGTCAATAAGAAGCTATTCTTGGACAATAAAGTATTGATTGATTGATACAAATTCTTATAAGAACTAAAGTGTACAGTGTAAAAGGACAAACACAGACAAATTGCTTTTCTAAAATTCATGTAAAACACTTTAAAACCTGTCTGCATAATACTCTTCCAAACTATAATAGGGTCTACCAGTGAGAAAATCTTTGACTGCTCTCTTAAAATTGCACGTATTTCTTAGTATCTTGATATGATTTGGTAGATGATTATACATTTTGCATCCATTGTAGATTATTGAATCTTTGATAAGTGTTGAGGCGGGTATAGGCAGCCTAAGATCATCAGAATGCCGAGTGGAGTAGGTCGATGATACCGTTCTGAACTTGTCACTATGTTTGTTGATAAGACAAACCGTTTCCAGTATAAAAATAGAGAAGACTGTAAGGATTTTATGTTCAATAAGGCCTACAGGATTCATGTCGATTAGCCTTGGTAAGGTATCGTATGGCGCGTTTTTGTAAAACAAAAACAGGTTGAAGTTGGGTTTTACAGGCAACTCCCCAGAATGGGATTCCATACCTCAAATGGGATTCAACCAATGAGAAGTACACTGTTTTTGCTGCGGAAAAACCTAATTCTTTTCCTGTCACTCTAACTGCATAGCAGCCAGAGGATAGCTTTTTGTTCAGAGTCTTGATATGTTCCTCAAATTTTAATTTGTGGTCAATCAGTACCCCAAGAAATTTAGAATGTGATTTATTCTCAATAAGACAATCATTTTGTGTTAAATGTATGGCATCAAGAGTGCATCGAAAACTTATGATATTGGTTTTGGTTATATTGAAGGATAATTGATTTGAATCACACCAATCTTTAATTTTTTTGATATCTGAACAAATACTTTTTTGCAATTCAGCAGCATTTTTGCTATGCCACAATATCGTAGTGTCATCTGCAAATAGTGTAAAATTTCCTTTCGTGTTAATAGTTGGTAAGTCGTTTATATATAACAGGAAGAGCATCGGACCAAGCACCGAACCTTGTGGTACTCTGCATTTGATGTCAGCCGCAGCTGAGGATGCTGTTGTTTTAACAATTTGACTTCTGTCTCTTAGGTAAGATTCAAACCATTTATGAGTGATTCCAGTTATTCCGTAATGTTGCAGTTTTCGCAGCAGTATGTCATGATTCACACAGTCGAAGGCCTTAGATAAATCACAAAATACTGCCGCGGCCACCTCACGCTGGTTGATATTAGTGTAAACTTCATACAAGAATGAAAGTATGGCATCGTGAGTACTTTTTTTTGCTTGGAAACCAAATTGGCTCGTACTTATCAGATTGTTTGACTCTAGAAATGTTGTTAAGCATTTTTTCACCAGTTTTTCTATGATTTTCGCTAAGGTAGGAATAAGAGATATCGGACGAAAATTCCATGGATCCTCTAAATCACCCCCTTTGTGCAATGGGATTACCACTGAGGTTTTTAGAAAAGAGGGAAATATGCCATTCTCAAATGATGAGTTTATTGCGACTGCTAATGCATTCAACGCATTATCAGGGAGATTTTCGAATATTTTTATAAATATTTCATCTACTCCAGATGCATTTTTATTTTTGATGGATCCAATTATTTCTTTAAGTTCGCTGATATTTGTTTCATATAATATAAAACTACCAGATACATAGACATTTTCCAAATTTGTCAATGGATCGTAGGGAGTTTTTATAGTGCTTTTTAGTTTTTCGGCAATTGTGCAATAATATTCATTAATTTCGTCTGGTGGTATTGGTGTATCTACTAGTTTCTTTGTTTGCTTTCCTCTGAACTTGTTAATCATAGACCAAGTTTCTTTTGATTTATTATTTGCTTGTGAAATCCTGTTATTATAGTGATTACTTTTTGCATTCTCGATAATTCTTCTATAAATATTACGATATTGTTTGACGTAGTTGTGAAAAAATTCTTGGTTTGTAAATTTACGTACGTAGTTTAACGCACGTAAATTTTTAGAGGAGATCCTTATACCTTTTGTTAGCCACTGTTTTTTCTGCTTTACTCTAATCTTTTGCTGGGGAAATGATTCATTAAAGGTGGTGACTAGATGATCATATAGAGCTTGAAATGAGCCTGTCGTGTTAAATATATGATCCCAGTCAGTTTGTAGACACTTGTCGTAGAACCTACCATAGTTTGTTGCATTGTACAGACGACCATATTTAAACTTTTTATAGATATCACCTGATTCAATATTTACAGTACACTGTATGGCTTCATGATCAGACAAACCCGGTGAAGCAACCAAACAAGAAATGAACTTATCATCTAGATTACTACAAACATAGTCAATGGTAGATATACTATTATTTGTTATACGGGTGGGTGATTCAACATGCATTTTCAAGTTGAAGGACCCGAGTAGGTTGATTAGTGCCTGTAGTGTTGCATTTGATTCTGAATCTGTGAAATTGATGTTGAAGTCACCAGATAATATAATAGTTGCCTTAATAGGTAACTCGTTCAATAGTGATTCTAATTGGCTCAGGAAAATATTTACGTCTGATAATGGTGACCGATATAAACATAATACATACGTATTCAGTATTTTAGAATGCACAATTGAAAACTCAAATATTTTTTCTTGTATATAGTGATCCAATTTATCAAAATTTTTAAATTGTATTATATCTTCTACATACTTGTTTACAAAAATGATTGTCCCACCATTAGATGATATTGTTCTGCAGTACTTTGATATAACTGTATAGTTCGGAATGAAAACTGGTTCATCGTGCTTCAGCCAGTGTTCATTCAATAAAACAATATTTGGAAAATTTAAGTTTTCCAAGTATATATATAGCTCATCTGTTTTGTTCCTCAGCGATTGTATATTCAGTAATATCAATGAGAGGTCATATTTACCTTTTTTTTCTATAAGATTAATGCATTGGTTTGGTAAGGACTTGATTTTACTTGAGTTATTTGAGTTTTCAATCAACGTACTCTTTCCGCCTTCAGTTACATGTCCAGTATAACCTGGGATAAACGGGGGTATAAAAATTTTTTTTCTTGGCTTGTCAGTTGATGGCTTTGTTCAGGATGGCTTGGTCCTTCTGCGATCTTGTTCTGCTTTACTATATTTACTATATTTAGCTCGTCTTGGAGGTTATCGAAGGTATGTTCTTCATATTCCACTCTTGGGTGCTGCTGGTCTGCCATTATACCATATTCGTCAGTTTTTTCAACGATCTTTCTTGCTATGTCGATATGCTTCTGGGCATAGTTCAAGATGGCCTTGCTCAAAAATAGCTTTCCTCTATTGTTTATATTTTTGCCATTTTGGTTATAGTTGGGTCTTCTCAAGTGGTTATTGCACTCAAAGACAGATATATTTTGGCATTTTTTAGCGTGTATTTCTTTAACGAAAGATAAATTTTTGTCATTTATAATTTGGTTAATATTGCATGTATCAAATCGATAAGGCTCTGTGATGACAATAGTATTTGTATTGTTTAACTCTGACATGATTCCATTTATTAGATGAACATCCATCGTACTAGGCCAGAAAAACACAGTATCCTTTTTTGTATAATTTCTTGCGTTTTCTATCGCTGTATTTAACAGTATATCATTTGATGCATTAGGTTTGAGCACTGTTTCTATAATCTGATCGTCCTTTTTGAGTTTTGTAAGATATCTTATAAGAGCTTTACCATTTTGCCCAGCAACCAGCAATATTTTGTTATTTTTTGGGATTCTTTTTTGGTTTATTTTAGTAATAGTTGAGAGAAGATTGGTATCTACTTCCTTAATAAGGTTGGTCTTATATTTATTTTTAGTATCTTTACCTATGGGACTGTCATTGAGCGTTTCAGTTGAAGTTCCTCTGCTTTTTTGTTCCAATGGGTTGGTTTGGATTCCACTGCATGTTGTTGTGTTTTTTTGAGTAATTCGCTACTTTTTGTTGTAATTTGTCTATAAGATTTTGCATTTCGGTGATTGTTTTTTTATGCTCACTAAGTGAATCATTGAAATCAGATTCTAATTGCAGAGCATCATTTAACAAAGTATTTTTTTCCTTATTCAATTTTTCCATAAACTTGTCTTTCATTTTATTATCAGCTGATAGATCATTTATGGTCTGTTCCAGTATGCTTATTTCATTTGGGCTGTTTTCAATCTGCTCCTCACAACACAATATTATGTTATCGTGTAGAAATTTCACTTTATTTTTGTAGTTTTTTTGTAGACAACTTCGATGGTACACAGATAAACAATTTTCACAGACATAATGAATAAATGGTTTTGATTTACAGCACTTAAATGACATTTTTTTAGGACTGTATACACACTGGTGTCCCGATAATCCGGATAATATACTCTACGGCCTGTATTGGAGATCTCATAAGCTTCTAAAGACAGATTTATATACTCTCCGGCCTGTATTGGAGATAATGTAAAGTGGTGCACCAGAAATTGTTTTTATTGTTCGTGTTTTTTGCTGATTTTTGTTGAGGATTTAACTTGTTTTTCCTTAGGAGTATGATTGATTGAATTTTTATTCGATGCTTTTTGATTGTTGAATAATGAGGCCTTCATAGGGTCACACATACCTGCTTGAAGGGCATGTCCTTGCCTACACCTTGATGCAACTTTCAACACAGCACTCCGAGTCCAAACCACTTCAATCAACTTCCAAACTTGGAGCAGAACTTTCAGGTGTTTACACATTAATCAAAATTGTAGTTCTTTTCAAACCGAGAGATCCAGATAATCGCTTGGATTTATGTTTCTGGTTTCAGTCTATGATGGAAGATGATAGACAGTTTTTGAAAAAAATTCTTTATGGTGACGAGTCCACCTTCACATCAAATAGGGTAGTCACCTCCCAGATTTGCAGGTGGTGGGCAGATAATAATCTCCATTTCAGGATACAATGTAGACAATATCACTTCAAAGTTAACGTCTGGTGCGGAATTCTTAATGACATTATTGTTGGACTAGTATTTTTCAGACAACCACTGAATTCTGCCAGATACTTAAGAATGCTACAGACGTTTCTCTCCGATTATTTAGATGATATTCCTCTGGACATGAGAGCTGGAATGTATTTTCAACAAGACGGTGCATCCGTTCATTCTACGCTAGAAGTGATAAGGTGGTTAAAAGGAACATTTCCAAATCGATGGATTGGTAGATATTCCAATAACGCTTGGCCCACCCGGTCACCGGACCTCACTCCTTTGGATTTTTTCTTATGGGGATATCTCAAACATAAGGTATATTCAAGAAGACCATTTCAAAATATACGTCATTTGGAGACTACTATCAGGGATTGTATTCGGGGAATAGCTCCCCAGATACTAAGAAATGTTCATGATGCAATGCACCGCCGCGCCGTACTACGCAGTGTATTGAGAATGGAGGACTCCACGTAGAATAAAGCATAGGACATATTTGTTTCAAAAAATGTTATTTGTATTGTAAAAATAAATTAATTGGCATTCTGGCATCATACCTTGGAGACAATTCAGTTTTATTTACTATTTGTAGCAAGATTTTGTGAAATTCCGTCACATAATTCAATTAATGTGATTTTCCGATGGGAGGGAGAAATGAGAAAATATTCAGAGAGTGATTTCATCATATCTAATAATATACCATTCGTCTAGCATAATATTCCTCATGTTGTACAGGGCGATAAGGAAAAAATGTGAAAAAAAGTTGAAAAATGAAATTGGTCATGATTTGAATTTCTGGATCAACATTCGATTTAGAACAATATTTCCCCATGAATTTGAATTCTACCGCGAGAAATGAAGTGATGGGATCATATTATTTTGAAAACAAAGCATACTTTTCTATTTCCCTCGTATAGGGTCGTATAAAGTTCAATTTTGGTGTTCGCAATTCATGTTTGGGATGAAGCAGAGGTTTTTATCACGAATGATTTTTTTTGAGAAATCTATAATAAAAAAGTTTTCCATATGCTGCGAACTTTATGCCGGACACTATATATATATATATATATATATATATATATATATATTTATATATATATTTATATATATATATATATATATATATCCAATCCAATATCCAATCCATCCAATTTATTATAATTGCCTTTATTTTATTTATTACCGGAAAGAATGACAGCATATGAACGAAACGAGTTAAATAGAAATGTGTAATAAAACATGGCAACAGCGCTGGATGCCGTATCGTGCTGAGTATGAAAGATATTATGCAAATTGGACGCAGTATCACACTAAATATGAAAACAAATTATTCACCGGACGTGATAATGATATGATGGTGAAAGGACGCAATATTATATAAGAATACTTTTTTTTATTTTTGAAGTTTTTGATAATCTGAAACCAGCTTTAATAATAATAATAATAATCTTTATTTCAAATAGGCATCCTAATATACAAAAACATTTTTAAAATTGGATGGACAGAGTCACAGTCCAACTTCATAGCAATAAAATGTATATGCTCGGAATTATCCAAGCACTCAGAGAATAGAAAAAATAATATATATATGATATTATAATATCAATGTTAATATGGATGTTGTATCTTCAAATGACTAGTAAGTCCTTTTTTGAATATCATAATAGATTCACTTTGTTTTATCTCAAGCGGGAGGTTATTGTAGTCCAATAGTCCTTTATGGAATAAGGAGTTCATGGATCGTTTATAGTTCAAACGTGGTACATATAAATTAGTATTCCCCCTGGTGGGGTAATTATGTATTTGGTGATGGAAAACAATAAATTGATCAAAATATGAGGGTGCATTACCAGACAGTATTTTGAAGATGAATGCCATGGTAAGATAGAACAGACGGTCTTTCACAGAAAGCCAATCCAGAACTTCCAACATTGTTGTAGTTGGCGTATATCTATTACATCTTAAAATTAGGCGCATGCCTCTGTTCTGTAATTTTTGCAATGCAGACAAACAATTTGCATCAAGTTGTGATAGTAAAGTAGCACAGTAATCGAAATGGGGTTGAATGATTGATTTGAAAACTGTAATGGAAGTCTGAAACGTTAAGCAACTGTTTACACGGCCAAAGAAAAATAATTTTTTTGCAATTTTATTGCGAATATAATTGTAATGTTTTTTCATATTCAGTGTTTGATCCACGATGAACCCCAAATATTTGAATTCCTCGACAATTTCAATTGTTTGATTGTAGATATTTATACTTATAGAAGATTTGTCAATTGAATTATGTTTATGTTTCGTTGTAATTATCATTGCTTTCGTTTTATTGACATTGAGCTTATTTATGTTGAGGAATTCAGATATTCTGATCAAAATATCATTAATTTTATTGATAGCTGTTTGTAATTCAGGTTCACTCACTGTAATCAGAGTATCATCTGCAAATAGATTGATAAATTCACATCCATTAATGAAGTTGATGTCATTAATGTATAGTACAAATAAAAGAGGGCCCAAGACACTACCTTGAGGTACACCATTATTGACACCTTTTTGGTTTGAATATGTCCCGTTAATTTTAGTCTGTTGAGTTCGACCAGAGAGGTAGCTTTCAAACCATTCAAGTACGGAACCAGAAATTCCATAATATTTGAGTTTTTTTAGTAGGATAGTAACATCAATTGTCTCAAATGCCCTTTTAAAGTCTAAAAACACTGCCACAATATATTTATTATCATCAACAGCAAATTTCCATTTGGATATGGAAACTTGTAATGCTGTTTCACATGAGTGTTTAGATCGAAATCCGGATTGGTTCATCATAATCAGTTTATTACTTTCAATGTAATCAATCAATTGTTCATATACTGCCGTCTCAATCATTTTTTCAAGGGAGATAAAGTATTTATCGGACGAAAGTTGATAGCTTCATTAGTATTGTTAATTTTGGTACAGGAATCACTGTACTATTTTTTAGATTTATGGTACTTTACCAGTTCTGGGTGAGGTATTAACCAATTATCAACGCTTTTAAGTACTTTGTTGTTTATATAATTGGAGTTACATTTATTATCAAAGCTTCTAATAATAGTCCTAAGTTCTGGCATTGATAATAATCTGAATTTAGATATCTCACAATTAATAGGTGGGAGATTATTGTTAATCCAGAGGGGAGAATGAGGAATGGTGCTCTTAATGTCTACTATACTATCAATGAAGAAACAATTGAACTTCTCTGCTTTCTCTATGTCATTGGTGACTTGACAGACTCCTTGGGCTGTTGGGAATAATATTGTATGTGGAAGTGAATCATTTTTCTGTTTGACTAATGCCTTTAGGGTTTTCCACATTTCTTTCGAGTCCTTCAAGCAATTATTGATTTTATCAGTATAATAATTGGTCTTTTTCATTTTCAGTAAATTAACAACTTCATTTCTGCAACTTTTATAAATAACCCATTTGAGTTGTTTTTTCAACTTCAGTGGAACATGTTTTAAAGTCTTTATATGCCCTATCTCTACATTTGGTTAACTCTCTAACTTCATTATCATACCAAGGAAGTTGACCTTCTTTCAAGTTGAGAGTTTTCATAGGGGAAGTGGTATCAATATTTGTTTTCAAATGTTGTTCAATGTTAGAGTATATCACATCAACGTCTGCAGAATTCAGGTCCTAATTACAGTGCAGAAGTAAATCATTTAATGCATTGAGATGATATTTGCTAAAGTTCCTGAAGTATTTTTGTTTATTGCTACTAAAATTATGAGAGGCTTTAATTGAAATGGTAATGATATTGTGATCAGTAATCTTAGGGGTATCATGAACTGTAGATGAAGCATAAGCTGTATTACTTAGTACATAGTCGATTAAAGTGCTACTGTTATTTGTAACTCTGGTAGAATCTTTGACTGTCTGCTTTATTCCCAACGAAGTAATATAGTTTTTAAATTGACTAACATATCTATTATTATCATCTAAAAAATTGAGATTGAAATCTCCTACTAATACACATTTACATTGATCATTAAAAATATTATCTGCTAAATCTTCAAAACTATCGAGAAATGTATTGAAATCTGAGCTAGGTGAACGGTACAGACATCCAACTAATACCTCTCCTTGTTGAAACTTCAGCTTAATAACCAAGCACCAATATATTCTGTCTACGGATATGTTTTTATAGACAGTCCATTTGATATTATCACGAACATATAACACTACACCTCCAGTGTGGCGACTCTGTGAATCACATCTCACTATTCTGTAGCCACCTATTTTAATTTCGAGATCCATTATGTCAACTATTGTACGAGATTCACTGAGCAGCAGGACTGTTGGTTGATAGCATATTATATCCTGAACAAGCTGATCGTGATTGGCTACAAGACTTTGGATATTCATGTATAAGAATTCACTACAGAAGGGTATAACAGGATGCCGAGTGATTAGTTTTTTCTTACTGGAGACTTGCCAACAATCGTTGGAATATTATTTATGTATTTTATGGTTTTGTCAGTTTCGCCATTATTTATTAGTTCATTCAGTTTACTTTTAATTGATAAATAATATTCCTTTTGTCTTTTTGTTTGGTCACCAAAGATTATTATACCAGGAATGTTTGTTTCTTTTATTTTGTAAAATATAGATAGCTTCTTCATGGTTCTTCAGTACAATTTTCAATGGTCTATTTCTATCAGGGGTGTATTTTCCAAGCCGAAATGTATTTTTTATGGTTACTTGATCGGTGAGTCCGCCAAGAACTTTTTTTACGTTATCAGTATCACTCGTTGCCCTTGCCAAATGGTTATTCTCTCTGGAGGATTTTCATTTTGTTTCGCTGATTTCTCGCAATTTTGTGTTTTCTTCCAATAAAGTCTTGTTGATTTCTAATACTTCATTTAGCTTTTCGATAATCCTGGGAACCTTCTTGAAGTTTTCCTTACAAGAAGTGCAAAAATACAGTAAGGTACGTTTTCTTAACACAATTGCCCTAACTTCTGAGGAAGTCAGCTGTGAGCATTTTTCATGGTGAACAGCATAGCAGCTATCGCATATGATTGTAGATTCAGTAATTTCTATTACGGAATTGCATTTCTCACATGATTCATCCTCAGACATAATTAGTTTACTTTTGTCCGAGTTTACAGACAATTCACAAATATTTAATTGAATATTTTGCCTAATTGCACTGGACTATCAACACCTGTGTTTATATTTGAGTTTCTATTACCACTTTTTACTTTGTTCTTTTTATATCACTAGTTGCTTACTGCAGCACTTCAGATTGAAACTATGCACTTGTTTATGATTGTTTATCAAAAATATTATTACCAGCTAGTAGGAAGCAATTAGCCTCACAGTTTGATACTAGATACTGGATTAGATGTACTTTATGTCCTAGTTAATTTGACAAATTTCTGAGGAGCACATTTACACACTTCTCTCTCACATTTTACCCACCATTTATATATTTGAGTAGGATTTTTTGTGTAGAACCAGTATACTCTATCAGAATTGACCTAGATAGCGTATTTCTGGTGGACGCAGTAACGTACGCTTCCTGAAAGGACGCGCAGTATTGTAGGCAAGATGTATATATATATATATATATATATATATGTATATATATATATATATATTCTCATCTACACACCGCCACAATAAAGAGTACAGAAACAAAATGTCCCCAAAGCATAAACAAAAACAGAAAAAGGAAACTCTCATGTTAAAGAATGCATTCAATGCTGCCAAGAATATGTAAAAATTAAATAAAGCCTGAAGAAGTCCCCGGTCAGGGACGAAACGTTGCCATAAATGATTTGATATATATATATATATATATCTGGAGATTGTGGTTCTTGAATCCTGGTATATATTTGGCGGAGCTTTCTTAGGTTATTGGATTCTGGGTAGGATATATCTAATATTTCAAATCATTTATGGCAACGTTTCGTCCCTGACCGGGGACTTCTTCAGGCTTTATTTAATTTTTACATATTCTTGGCAGCATTGAATGCATTCTTTAACATGAGAGTTTCCTTTTTCTGTTTTTGTTTATGCTTTGGGGTCATTTTGTTTCTGAACTCTTTATTGTGGCGGTGTGTAGATGAGAATATATATATATATATATATATATATATATATATACATCTTGCCTACAATACTGCGCGTCCTTTCAGGAAGCGTACGTTACTGCATCCACCAGGAATACGCTATCTAGGTCAATTCTGATAGAGTATACTGGTTCTACACAAAAAATCCTACTCAAATATATAAATGTTGGGTAAAATGTGAGAGAGAAGTGTGTAAATGTGCTCCTCAGAAATTTGTCAAATTAACTAGAACATAAAGTACATCTAATCCAGTATCTAGTATCAAACTGTGAGGCTAATTGCTTCCTACTAGCTGGTAATAATATTTTTGATAAACAATCATAAACAAGTGCATAGTTTCAATCTGAAGTGCTGCAGTAAGCAACTAGTGATATAAAAAGAACAAAGTAAAAAGTGGTAATAGAAACTCAAATATAAACACAGGTGTTGATAGTCCAGTGCAATTAGGCAAAATATTCAATTAAATATTTGTGAATTGTCTGTAAACTCGGACAAAAGTAAACTAATTATGTCTGAGGATGAATCATGTGAGAAATGCAATTCCGTAATAGAAATTACTGAATCTACAATCATATGCGATAGCTGCTATGCTGTTCACCATGAAAAATGCTCACAGCTGACTTCCTCAGAAGTTAGGGCAATTGTGTTAAGAAAACGTACCTTACTGTATTTTTGCACTTCTTGTAAGGAAAACTTCAAGAAGGTTCCCAGGATTATCGAAAAGCTAAATAAAGTATTAGAAATCAACAAGACTTTATTGGAAGAAAACACAAAATTGCGAGAAATCATAGCGAAACAAAATGAAAACAAGAATGATAATAACATGAATGAAATAATTCAGGAAATCCAAGAAAGGCGAAATAGAGAAGCTAACATAATAATATGCAACATCCAGGAATCCAGAGAGAATAACCATTTGGCAAGGGCAACGAGTGATACTGATAACGTAAAAAAAGTTCTTGGCGGACTCACCGATCAAGTAACCATAAAAAATACATTTCGGCTTGGAAAATACACCCTTGATAGAAATAGACCATTGAAAATTGTACTGAAGAACCATGAAGAAGCTATCTATATTTTACAAAATAAAAGAAACATAAACATTCCTGGTATAATAATCTTTGGTGACCAAACAAAAAGACAAAAGGAATATTATTTATCAATTAAAAGTAAACTGAATTAACTAATAAATAATGGCGAAACTGACAAAACCATAAAATACATAAATAATATTCCAACGATTGTTGTCAAGTCTCCACTAAGAAAAAACTAATCACTCGGCATCCTGTTATACCCTTCTGTAGTGAATTCTTATACATGAATATCCAAAGTCTTGTAGCCAATCACGATCAGCTTGTTCAGGATATAATATGCTATCAACCAACAGTCCTGCTGCTCAGTGAATCTCGTACAACAGTTGACATAATGGATCTCGAAATTAAAATAGATGGCTACAGAATAGTGAGATGTGATTCACAGAGTCGCCACACTGGAGGTGTAGTGTTATATGTTCGTGATAATATCAAATGGACTGTCTATAAAAACATATCCGTAGACAGAATATATTGGTGCTTGGTTATTAAGCTGAAGTTTCAACAAGGAGAGGTGTAGAAATTATACTGTTTTTATACTCTATTGACCTATTTTTGTCTCTCAGAAATCAGTTTACCCTGTATAATGTAATGTTAATGTTTAATGTCGTTGTCAGAAATATATATCGTTGTCAGTTCTAAAAAGTAAAAAAGCATATTCCTGCAGAGTCTGAGCTGTTTCTGTTTGAAAGTTTTACATTGGTCCTTACGAGCCTTCAATTGAACACGCTATGGAACCTGAAAAAATACAAGAAAATGCAGATAGCAATATTGGTCTTCGTAGAAGCACTAGGTGCAATAAAGGAATTCCCGCAAGGAGATATTCCAAATCAGAAATGGCTGCCGTAGATCTCTGTACAAATGTGCCTTCTTCTAGTGTGTGTACAAAACCTAGACGACAAAGAGGTTGCATGAGTGATATGGAAATAACCTTTTCTGCAAATGGTTCTCCGATAGTTGGTAATCTCGATTATAATACCATTGAAAAAACTGCAGATCCTGTATTTGTTGCTGAGAAGCCTTCAGTTAGAGAAAGGAGGCCGAGCAAGGGATCTGTAACTTCCAAAAGATCCAATATATCCAAGTTAAATTTAGAACTGATTATGTTGAAAGAACAACAGAAAATTGACGAAGAGGAAGAACAAGGAAGAAAGAAAGCCCTTGAAAGAAAACGTTTGAATTTAGTCAAAATGGAGTTGAAGAAGAAAATCATGGACAGTATTGGGAATCAAAGTGAAAAGGCATCAGTTCATTCGCAAAGTTTATATAGCGATGAACACTATTTGGGCAAGTGGGTTGAAGATTCCAAAAAGTGTATTATTCCCGAATCTTCACATTCTCAAAGAATCCATGAGAGATCTGAACATGAGAAAGTTGAAAGCCTCTATTCTTGTACCCATAAATGTTGCAATAACACTACCTTTTCTGTTGGGTGTGGAGGAAGAGACGATTCATTTTTTGATGTTGCCAGGCAGTGTATTAAAAATACAGCAAATACCAACAAACTTTTACTTCGTCAGAAAGTTCGGGACCTTACCACTTTCTCTGGTGAACTTTCGGAGTGGCCCATTTTCATCAGTGAATTTCATCGAGCATCGGCGCGATATGAACTGACAGATGAAGATAATCTTGTTCGGTTGGAAAGTCATTGAAAGGGAAAGCTCGAGAAACTGTTAAAGCTCTCTTAACTTCTCCATCGAATGTTGCTCAGATCATCAAAATGTTAGAAATGAACTTTGGCCGAGCAGAGTGGATCATTCTGGAGTTGATAGAAAAAGTAAAGAGACTTGGCAGTGTCAAAGAAGATAAATTAGAATCTTGTGTTGCCTTTTCCAATGCAGTTAGCAATATGGTAACTACCATGAACAACGTGAAAGCTGAATTTTATCTATATAATCCTGAACTTCTTTGTAATTTGGTGGAAAAATTATCTCCAATACAAAAATACTCCTGGGGAAAATATAAATATCAACGTGATCTTCAGTCCCTACATACATCTTTGAACGATTTTGCGAATTGGTTCGAGGGAGAAACTAATTCTCTGGCTGGAATAAGTAATCCCTTTCAAAAGACTCAAGCAAAATCTTTCTCCAGGCGAGAAAATGTCATGGTATCGAAGAAGAGTCCTCAGAAAAACCAAAATGACTCAAACGGATATGTTTTATGTAAGAATGTCAATCATACTTTGCAAAAATGCGATGAATTTCTAAAAAAGACAATCACAGAAAGACGAACATCCGCCATGAATCACAAGCTTTGTTTTTTATGTCTGCAAACTGGTCATATGGTGAAAAGTTGCCATCAGAAGAATAGATGTGGTGAAAATGGGTGTAAAGGCCGACACAACAAATTACTCCATGTTGAAAGAAATGCCGACGAACCCAAAGCAGAAGTTGAGATCGTTTCTCCAAGGGATTTTTGTGGCAATCTATCAGAGAACAACAGTGAAGAAAAAACGTTGTTATTAAGAATTGCCCCAGTCAAACTACGTGGACCGACAGGGGAAATTCATATATTTGCCCTTTTCGATGAAGGATCCACATGTTCAATGATTGAAGAAGAGCTGGCTGATAAACTCAAGCTGACTGGTCCAATTGTTCCACTTTGTTTTCAATGGACCAATAACATTAGTTATTATGAGGACGAATCTAGATTGGTTTCACTCGATATATCAGGTGCCAATGAAAATTCAATATTTTACAAGATGAACCAAGTAAGAACTGTAAGAAATCTTAGTCTTCCATACCAGAAAATTAATGCTAATGAAATCAAAAGGAAATTTCTTTATTTGGATCTCAAATTACTGGAATCTATAAAATCAGCATCTCCCCAACTGTTGATTGGCCAAGATAATTATGGTCTCATTGTTCCAAGGAGAATTATTCAGCCAAAACTGAATGAACCAATCATGTCGAAGTCGAAACTATGTTGGACCATCAATGGGAACATAACCAACAATGAAGTACCCAGAATGCCACATGTGAGTCTTTGTTGTCGTTTGGTTAGCGATGAAGACCTCCACCTGTTAGTCAAAGATAGTTTCAGAATTGACTCATTTGGTGTGAAACAAAATTCCTTTGTAAAATCAGCGGAGGATAAAAAGGCGATTGATATCATGGAAAAAACATTCAGAAAAACGGGACAACAGTATGAGATAGGGCACCTTTGGAAGAATGAAAATGCTTTACTTCCAGACAGTCGGCCGAATGCAGAGAGACGTTTATTATGCATGGAGCGAAAAATGGATAGGGATTCAAGATTTGCCGATGAATACTGCGGGAAGATTGAAGAATACCTGAATAAAGGCTATGCAGAAATATTAACGGACACCGAAAAGCTGAAACCCCTAAAACCTGGTACCTGCCCCATTTTGCGGTATGGAATGTGAATAAACCGGGAAAAATAAGACTTGTTTTCGATGCTGCAGCTAAATCATATGGATCCTGTTTGAACGACTTTTACTACAAGGCCCAGACTTCGTACCATCATTGATCTCTGTTTTATGCGCTTCAGATAGGGTAAAATAGCCTTCAGTGGGGACATACGGAGATGTTCCACCAGGTTCTGATCAGACAAAGGATCAATGTGCACAGCGTTCCTGTGGCTGGTAGAGACCAAGTATAGATCCTGATGTTTACCAAATGAATGTAATGATTTTGGGGCTGTTTCGTCCCCTTCCAAAGCTCAGTTTGTGAAGAATAGAAATGCCAAGGAGTTTGAATGTCAGTTTCCAGGTATAATCAGGTGTATGGAAAAGCAACACTATGTTGATGATTACCTGGACTCGTGTGACACCGAAGAAGAGGCGATCAAGAGAGTTGCTGTTGTCATTTATGTTCACGAACAAGGAGGTTTCGAAATGACTAAATGGATAAGTAATTCCAAAGAGGTTATGGCAACTATTCCTGAAAGGCTACGTTCTCCAACTATGGACGGATTGAAAATCGACTCGGAGAAAATAGAAAGAATTCTTGGACTTTCATGGCTACCAGAAACTGACAACTTCATATTTTCCCTGAACATAAAGAAAATACCCCTTGAAATCAGCAGTGGCAAGAAGACTCCGACTAAAAGAGAAGTTCTTCGGTTGATAATATTACTGATCACAATATCATTACCATTTCAATTAAAGCCTCTCATAATTTTAGTAGCAATAAACAAAAATACTTCAGGAACTTTAGCAAATATCATCTCAATGCATTAAATGATTTACTTCTGCACTGTAATTAGGACCTGAATTCTGCAGACGTTGATGTGATATACTCTAACATTGAACAACATTTGAAAACAAATATTGATACCACTTCCCCTATGAAAACTCTCAACTTGAAAGAAGGTCAACTTCCTTGGTATGATAATGAAGTTAGAGAGTTAACCAAATGTAGAGATAGGGCATATAAAGACTTTAAAACATGTTCCACTGAAGTTGAAAAAACAACTCAAATGGGTTATTTATAAAAGTTGCAGAAATGAAGTTGTTAATTTACTGAAAAGAAAAGACCAATTATTATACTTAAAATTCGAAGGTCCGAAAAAAAATTGGAAACCCCAAAAGGGATTAGTCAAACAGAAAAAAGATTCCCTTTCCCCAAATAACCCCCCCCCAAGAGTCTGTCGGTAAATGACATAAAAAAGAGAAGTTCAATTGTTTTTTCATTGATATATAGTAAATTAAAAAAGGGACCATTCCTCATTTCCCCCTGGATTAACAATAATTCCCCCCCTATTTTGTGAATTCTAGAATTAATTATTATCAATCCAGAACAGGACTATTATTAAACTTTGATAATAAATGTAACTCCCAAATTTTATAAACAACAAAGTCAAAAGCGTTTTTGAGGCAATCTTTGGTTTTTTAAACGTTAATACCTCCTCAGAACGGAAAAACCAAAATCTAAAAAAAAGTACAGTGATTCCTGTAAAAAATTAAAAAAAATAACTATCAACTTTCTCCCATAAATTTTTTTCCCCCCGAAAAAAAGATTGAGACCCGTATAAACAATTGATTGTTCATTAAAATAATAAACTGATTTGATGAACCCAAACCCGTTTCCCCTCTAAACACTAATGTGAAACAGCATTCAAGTTTCCCTATCAAAAGGAAATTTTTTTGATAATAAATATATTGTGGGGGTTTTTGCTTTAAAAAGGGATTTGAGACATTTTATGTTCTTCCTACTAAAAAAATCAAAAATTTTGGTTTTTGGTTTTATGAATGGTTTTGGGTATTCTTGAACTAACAATAAAATTAACAACTATTCAAACCAAAAAATGTCAATAATTTATCAAAAATTTTGGGCCCCCATTTTTTACCCAAATTTCATAATTCATTAAAGGATGATTATAAATTATTTGGGGAAATCTGATTCAGTGGTGAATGTTAAAAAATTCAAATAAAAAAATTTATATTTTTTTAGAAAATTTAATTTAAATTAATTAAGTAAAGTAATGGGTAATTTAAAAAAAATAATTCGGAAATTTTATAGATAAAATTATAAATTTTTCAAATATTTGGATGGGTCAAAATGAATTAAAAAAAAATTTTATAAAAAAAATTTGGGTGGATTGGATGGTGGGTTTTGGATGGATTGGGTGGGTTGGATGGGTTTGGATGGAAATTTGGAAAGGATTGGGTGATTGGTGGTTGGGTGATTGATATTGATGGTTGGATAATTGGATGTTGATATTGGATGTTGATGGTTAAATGTTGATGATTGATGATTGAATGGGGATGTTTTTGGGATAGTTAGATAGATTGATAGTTGGATGGTTGATAAATTAGATAGTTGATGATTGATGATAAGATTGGATGTTTAGTTGATAGATTGAATAATTAAGGATGGTTGATGTTTAAAAATTAATGATTGGAAATTAGAAAATATTGAAATTGGGAAATAAGAAATGATTTTTGGGGAATTGATGTGGATAGTTTAAATACTTAGTTTTGGAAAAATAGTTAGATAGTTAAGATACGTTAAAATAGTTAAGAAAATTAAATAAAAATTAAATTGGATAGTTGGAATACTTTAAAAGATACGTTGAAATGTTAAGTTTTAGATGATTAATGTTGATATTTGGATACGTTAAATTTAGATTTGGGAATAGTTGATAGTTAGATAGTTAAATACGTTAGAAAAATTATAGTTAAAAACGTTAAATTAAATTGAAGTTTGGTGTATTTAAGATGATTAAAATTTGACCGTTAAGGGGAAATGGGTGATAATTAATGTTAAGATAAATTTGATGATAAATTAAAGATTGTCTTGAATAATTGTAGTTTTAAAAATGTTAGAAGTTGAAGTTAGATACGTTAAAATTTAAAATTAGATAATTAGATATTAAGAAAAATTAAAATAAGATAGTTAAATGTAATAGATATTAAATACTTGATGAAAAGATAGGAAGATACGTTAACGTTAGATAACTTAAATAATTGAGTTAGATAGTTAGAAAATTGGAAATTGGAAATGAATTGATATTAGATAATTAGATAATTAAAATTAAAAAAATTAAATAGTTGATAATTAAATAAATTTAAAGAAAAATTGAAGGAATGAAAAATTTTGAATAAGGATAAAATTGGAAATAAAACCGTTAGATAGTTAAATTAAGTTAGAAAAAGTTGAATTGGAATAACAAGATAATTGAATTAGATAAATAAATTAAAAATTTGGAATGAAATTGGAATTTTAAAATTGGAATAGTTAGATAATTGGAAAAAATTAAATTGGAATAATTTAATAAATTAGATATAATAAATTGAAAAAATTGGAATAAATTAATCTTTTTAAATTGGAATAATTGAAAAATTGATAATTAAAATAAATTAATATTGATAGGGGAATTTGGGTAAATTGGAAAAATTTTTGAATTAAATGATGGAATAATTATTATTTTGGGAAATGTTTATAATTAAAGATAATTGATATTGAATGGATTAAATTTGGAAATTGGAATGTAAATTTAAAAATTTTGAATAATTAGTTTTTGGAATAATTATAATTGATAAATTTTTTGGAAAAAAAATTGAAAAATTAATAGTTAGATATGTTAATTTAATTGGAAAAATTAAATTTATAAAAAATTAAATAATTTAAAAAAATAAATTGGAATTTTAAAAAAGGAATAAATTAAAATAAAAAATTTTGGGAATTTAATAATTGGAATAATGAAAAAATTAATAAAAAGGAATTATTTAGAAAATTAATTTGGGAAATTTAAAATAGAAAAATTGGAATAAAATTAAAAATTTTGGGGAAAAATTAAAAAATTTAAATTTTAAAAAAATAATATTAAGGGAAAAAATAATTAAAAAAAAAAATTGGGGAATATTAAAAAAATTAAAAAAATTTTAATAAATATAATTTAGATATATATAATTAAATTAAATATTAAAATAAAAAAAATTTTAAATAGAAAAAATTAGTTTTAAAAAATTTGGAAATTTTAATTAGATATTTAGAAAAATTTAAAAAGAAAAATTTGATAAATTTGGAATAAATTAAAAATTTTTTTGGAAAAAAAGGTTTTAAAAAAAATTAAATTAAAATAAATATTAAAAAAATTAATTAAAAAGGGATAGATTTAAATAAATTGATTTTAAAATTTTAAAAATTTTAAATTAAAAATTTTAAATACTTAGTTTAAAAAATTAAAAAAATTAATTTAATTTTAAAAATTGGAATAAAAAAAAAATTAAAAAATTAATAAATTAAAAAAATTTGGAATATTTTTTTAATTAAAAAAATTAAAAAGTTTTAAAATTTAGAAAAATTAAATATTAGATATTAAAAAATTTTAATTAAAATTTTAAAATTTTAAAAAAAATTGGAAAAAATTTAAAAAATTTGGAAATTTTTAAACAAATTAAAAATAAAAAATTTTAAAATTGGGGAAAAAAAATTTAAAAAATTGGAAAATTTTAGATAAAAATTAAAAAAATTTTTGGAATAATTTTAAATTTGGGAAAATAAAATTTGGAAATTAAAATTAAAAATTAAAAAAATAATTGGAAAAATTTGGGAAAAAATTTTTAAAATTTTAAAATTTAAAATAATTAAATAAAATTCTTTAAATTTTGGGAAAAAAAAAAAATTTTAATTTTTTAAATAATTGGATATTAAATAAATTTTTTTAAATTAAAATATTGGATTTTGGGAAATATTAAATTAAAAAAAAAATTTTTAAATAAATTTTTGGTTTTTAAAAATTTTTTAAATTTTTAAAAATTAAAAATTTAAAAATTTGGATAATTTTTTGGTTTGGGGTTTTTGGGGGAAATTTGGAAAATTGGATTTTGGGGATATTGGATATTGGTTTTAAATTGGATATTTTTTGGGTTTTTGGATATTGGATTTTGGATTTTTTTTGGGAGGGATTATGGATTGGATATTTTTTGGTTTTTGGGAATTAATTGGATAATTGGTTTAAATTTTTGGAAATTTTTTTGGGTTTGGGATTTTGGGAAAATTTTAATTAGGGTTTGGATATTGGATATTGGATATTATATTGGATATTATGGTGGTTTTTTGGGGGGTTTGGTTTTGGTTTTTATAATTGGTTTTGGAAAATTTATTTTGGGATATTATATTGGATAATTAAATAATTAAATTTTGGGATTTTTTTTGGAAAATTTGGAAAATTTGGATTTTTTAAAATTGGGAATTGGGGAAAATTAATTAATTTTTTTGGAAAATAATTGGAAAATTGGGGAAAAAGGAAAATTGGAAAATTTTGGAAAAGGATTGGATGGATTGGATGGATTGGATGGATTGGATGGATTGGATGGATTGGATGGATTGGATGGATTGGATGGATTGGATGGATTGGATGGATTGGATGGATTGGATGGATTGGATGGATTGGATGGATTGGATGGATTGGATGGATTGGATAATAAAATAAAGGGAAATTAAAATAATGAAAAAAATATATTTAATTCCGGTAAAAATTTAAAAAAAAAAATAAAAAAATTTGGTGAATAAACGAAAAATCCGGATAAAAAATTTTAAAAAATAATGATAAAATTAATAATTTTAAATAGGGAAAAAATTAAATAAAGGGAAAAAAAGAATTAAAATAATAAATTTCGGGGGGCTTCCCCCGGGGAAAAACTCAAAAAAAAATTATTCCTACCCTTCAACCCCCAAACCCGGGCCTCAAATCTTTTTTAAACTTTTTTCTTACTAAATTTTTCCAAAATTCTCCCGAACCCAAAATTTAAAGGGGAAGAACAACAGGAACAACCCCCCTGGGGAATGCCGTCTCAAAATTTTTAAACTAGCAAAAGCCCTTTTTAAAAAACGGGGTTTTTTTCCCGTGAAAAACTGGAAAAATCAAAAAAATATTTCCTTTTCCAAAAAAATTTTTGGGTTTTTTTCCCCTTTCATCTTTATTTTTTTTTTTTTTAAAAAAACTATCAGGGGCTTTTCCCCCCTTCTTATAAGATCAAAAAAAAATTGGGTTTTGCATTTTGACTTCCAGTACTTTGGGTATGTACCTTAATTTTTAACGGGAAAAAATTTTTTTGCCAGGGCCTAAAAACCCCCAAAAAAGGGGCGGGGGCATTAAAAATTGGTTAAAAAATTTTTTTTAGTTCTTAGTAGGCTCAAAAAAAAAAAAACCTTAAATTTTCCCCCCCCTAGGAAAAAAAAAATTTTAAAATTTAAACTTTTTTTTTCCTTTTTTGGGGCATTTAGAATCAGTGTTTAGTCCATCTTTTAAACCTTATCTAAATAAATTTTACACCCTGTTATTTGTAAAAAATTTTTTTTTGGTTGTTTGGGGAAAAATTATGTTAGTAACCACTGCAGTTACGGCATCCTTCCCGTAACAATGGAATCCAAGTAGAGGTGGTGGAACATCCTTCTGGGACCTCGACTCGAGGAGACTTACTGTTCCGTGAGCCAGGGCTTTTACCACAGGAACAGTCCTGAAAAGAACTCCCATGTCCCCCCCGCGGAGCAGAATATGTTCAAAGTTTGCGACAGTTGTGCTGGTAAAAAATGTCCCTCGCCAACGATAAGCGTGGACAGTCATCCTTGACTGCGGGTTTTCGTCTGGGGTATTTTGGGGGGGGGATGCGCTTTTTTCCCCACTTGTCCTTTCCCCTCAAGTAACAGAAGCATGGGGGGGATTTGATGGGGCCATCTATTGCCTGCCATTTAAAAATTCCCCCTGTACTCCCTCAAAACCCCTACTTCGGCGGCTTTTCTTCAAGGGGAAACTTAAATGTTTGGTACCATGATTTACCATTTTTCCCGGATTCCACGTCGGATGTTTTTGTTCCAAATCGGGATGGTCCTTCCAGGATTCGGGGGCCCTTCCCCTTTTGGGGACCACGGGCCCTATTCCCCATTTCTCCCGGGATTCATAATCTGAGAACGAAAAAAATTTTTTTGTATCGGGGGAAAATTTTTGGGGAAAAACGCACCGGGGAGGAGGGAGTTATAGCTGGGGTCCGGGGGGTTGGTGGATAAAACCATTGACTTGCAAGATGCACTTACAACACACACGGGAGGAACATTATTTATTCGGGGCCCTAGAAGGGTTGCTGGGACTAAAATAATGTGGACAGGGGGAACAACTCATGGGGGAGGAGGGAGTTATATCTGGGGTCCGGGGGGTTGGTGGATAGGGTATGGGAATATTCTTCCAAAAAGGCTGTTATCCCGTCTGCGGAAATGAGGGCGATTTCGGAGTTTTCCATTTCCTGCAACAGGACGGAACCCTTCTTACGGATATTCTTCAGATTTGAAAGGTTTCAGATCTCTTACATGAATGTGAGACCAACGTTTCCCCGTGTCACTCTTCAAATCATATACTACAGGGGATACCACACGGATTACAGTATATGGACCAGAATATTTAGGTGCCAACTTAGCGGCGTATCCTCTAATTCCCGATGACAAGTGATGGTCCTTTTTCATTACGCGATCGCCAACGTGACATCGCCATTCCCGTCGACGCAGATTATAATGGCGACTTTGTGTGGTAAACGCGCGGCCTAAATTTATCCTTACTAACTCATGAATTTCCACGAGTTTTTCCATATGTTTGATCCACTGGGAGGTTTGTTTTGCCACGTCCAGATCATCTTCTTCAGGAGGCTCCTTTTGGTATAGCGCCTTAGGGGGATCTAACTCTCTTCCAAAAACCAAAAAGGAGGGAGTGAACCCCGTAGAGTCATGCTTAGCGGTATTCAGTGCAAATTGTAGTTCCGGTATGAACTGAGCCCATTTACGGTGGTCCTTTTCACAATATTGTGCGATCAACATTTCAATAGTCTTGTTGGCTCGTTCTACAGGGTTGGCTTGAGGTGTATACGGTGGGGCGTAGCGATGTTTGATACCCAGCTCCTGGACCAGGTCGGTGAACATCTTTCCGGTGAATTGTGTCCCGTTATCGCTGATAACGGTTATCGCTGATAACGGTTATCGCTGATAACGGTATGCGGACGGCCAAAACATAATACAATGTCCTGGTAAAAAGCTTGGGAAACAGCACGAGCGGTAGCCTTGCGCAACGGTCGGACTTGAACCCACTTGGTGAAACGATCTTGAAAAATGCACAAATAATTATTTCCTTTACTGGAGCGAGGTAATGGCCCTACTAAATCGGTCGACACAGTGGCACAAGGCTGCGTATTGGAGGACAGCTGCATCTTTCCATATGGTGCCTGTTGTGGGATCTTGTATTTTTGGCATGTCCTACACCCTCGTACATATTTTGCAACATCCCGAAACATTCCTGGCCAATAATATCTCTGTGCAATTCGAGCTAAGGTTTTAGCTATCCCCATGTGTCCGGCAGTAACTTCATCATGATTATTGCGTAGTACTTCGAGTCTTTGGGGCTTAGGTACACACAGCTTCCAGGGATCTCTCGGCTCGGGGTCTGTGAAATCCAGGGCATCCCAAAAATGTTTGAACAAACGATTTTCCTTGATCATGAAGTCTGGAAAATCCTCGGCCTTATTTCTTACTTCTGCTATTTTTTTCCTGTACCATGGACACTATCCCTTCCTCGGGTTCGAGTACACAATTTTCGATTTCGACATTCTTTCCCGAAAGAGGTTGGCGAGACAAGGCGTCGGCCACTTTGTTAAGACATCCTTTGCGATATCTGACCTCAAAATCAAATTGTTGTAGATACGTAGCCCATTGAGCTATTCTTCCGGACGGAGTTTCAATAGACTGTACCCACTTAAGGGACAAATGATCGGTTTGTACCACAAAATGATATCCCTCCAAATAAGGTCGCATTTTTTCAATACCCCACACTACCGCAAGACATTCTTTTTCTGTTACTGAATAATTTTTCTCCGGGGGCGACAGTGTGCGACTAGCGTAGGCCACAACATGCTCCTTACCCTCAATCTGCTGAGTGAGAGCAATTCCCAATCCTAGCTCTGAGGCGTCCGTCTGTAGCACGAATTCTTTCGTGAAATCGGGGCAGGTTAGTACTGGGGCAGGTTAGAGATGAGATAAACCTGCGATACCAGGATGTCATTCCTAGGAACTGTCTTAGGTGACGAAGGGTGGATGTGGCGGGCCACCGGGTGATTGAGGCAATTTTTTCTGGATCGGTACGGATCCCCTCTGGTGTAACCAGATGTCCTAGATACCTCATTGAACGCAGGCCAAATTTGCACTTTTTAGGATTGAGTTGTAGTCCCGTTTCTCGCAACCTGTGAAACACCACTCGAAGATTGTCTAAATGTTAGTCAAATGTTTTGCCCAAAATTATAATATTATCCAGGTACGTGAACGCAAACGGTTCCATTTCAGGTCCGATAACTTTATCCATCAGGCGCTGGAAAGTAGCAGGAGCTGAATGTCCAAAAGGCATAACTGTGAATTGATATAAACCTCTTCCTGGGACTGTAATTGGTTTACTATCCAAAGATAGTGGAATCTGCCAATATCCCTGGCGAAGATCCAAACTGCTAATATACCTGGCTTCCTGGAGTTTATCCAAAATGGAGTTGATGAATGGTAAAGGATACGCATCTTTTTCTGTGACCGCATTTACCTTCTGAAAATCTATACAGAACCGCGGTTTCCCATCCTTTTTCTTAACAATCACTACCAGAGAGCTCCAGGGGCTGTTCGAGGGTTCGATTATCCCCTCCGTCAACATTTTATCAACTTCTTCGTTGATAATAGCCTGCATCTTCGGATTCTGCGGCCGATATCTTTGTTTGATGGGTTCGGAAGTCTTCAGTCGAATGTGATGTTGTACCCCACGAGCCAGTCCTTGATTTTCTTGGAACAAAGGCAACTCGAAGTCCAGAAATCGTTTGAGTTGTCTTTCTTCATGCGGCGCCAGCCCTGTGTTTCCTTCGCCATGAACATTGTTACTTCTCATTGATTCTTCCTCAGTAATCGAGTGCTGCAAAGTCAACACCGACTGGGCTACTGGAGCAGGTACGATGTTCTGGGTGAGGGATATTTTGTTGTTAGTTAACTGGATCTGAAATTCCCTTCCTCTTAACACATCGATGCCTAAAACAATATCCACAGCCAGACGAGGAAGTAACAAGATTTCATGCTCGAATTGCTCTTGCCCTATTCTCATTTTTTGTAGAAATGCCTGGGTTATTGCACAAATAGATCCGTCTGCTTGTCTCGACTGAGTTACGGCTTGCTCAATGGGCTTCAAGCCTATCACGCAACAGCAGCGTGCGACTAGCTCACTGGCAAACGACCGGGAAGCACCGGTGTCTATTAACGCATAAAATTGCACTTCGCCAATTGTGACTATTACAAACGGCCGGTTATCGGTGTTATTAGGGATTACGGCATCTTCCGGAATATTTATCGACTGGAGCCGGACAGTGTCCGGTTCTGGGAGGCTCCTTGTCCGTTTCCCGGACTATTGCTTGGGCAATTTCGTGACATTATTCCATTTCTTCCACATCGCGAACAGAACAAGCGTGATTGATTACGGCATTCACCCTGCCAATGTCCTACTTCTCCGCACTTCCAACATCTAGAGTCTGATGATCTGTTTCTTGATCCTCCCCTATACTGTTCCCCAGATTCCAATGGCGGAGTTCGAGACGGACCTCTAGGGGATGATGATCCATTTTGTGGGTTTGATGTGGAGCTGTGGTTCCGGTTGAACGAGGCCGTATACCTCGCAGGGGTGGAAGCACGATCATCCTTTCTCAACTCCTCTAGGAGAATTTCACACTCCATAATCTTGGACACCAGGGAGGGAGTGTTCCAAAAATCACTTCTTCGTGTATATTGCCGAAACTTCGTCAATAAATTTCTATACATTCGGAGGGTTTCCTGTTCCGCGGATAATTCCCCATGTCGACGTATAAGAGTCTGTAGGTCAATGATATAATCAATAGCAGACTCAGAACATCTTTGTATTCGACGGCTAATTTCCAATTCCAAATCTTCCTGATAATGTACAGGAAGAAGCCATACGAAACGTTTCCTTGAAGTTTCCCATTATTCCAGAAACCTTTGTTGTGCGATACCATAATAGTGCCTTCCATATAATAATTCTGGGAGAGCCGTCAACAATCGATGTTTCGGGTTATTTTCCGTTTCTGAAATTTCTTCTAACCGTTCTAAGAACGCTGCCGCCTCATCTTGGCCATTGAACTTGACATTCCATCGATGTGTTTTCAACACTATGGGATATCCAGGGTGGCCCACAGCGAATCCTGTCGGTACAGTTGGCGGAGGGGTTGGTAAGTGTCTTCCCAGGTGTGCGGAAACACTCGTTGGAATCGAACTGGGGGCCTGCAAACCAGGTGCTACACAGGGTACCATTGCACTGCGTACTCCAGACATCGTCGTTGTATGTGTGATCACCGAACTTGTGCTAGTAATTCCTCGTAACCCCATCCCTTGAAAAGTTGGTATGCTGTCTTCGGGTGTAGGTGGTATCATTCCCGAACTCCTCCATGGGTTTGGAATGTTTGTTTGAGGTGGGGGTAAATAGCTAAAATCCCTCCTTGGAACAGCTCCGGCATTTTGTCGACCCATAGTAAGAAAATACGTCCCAGTTCCTTCGTTAGGGCTGGTACTCATTCCCCGAGATTTAGGCAACTCTACCAAATTAGCCTTCGTCTCAATTCAATAACGGTGCCTTCCGGATTAATTTGTAAACTGGAGGCCAGTTCCATCAACTCTGGTTTCTTAAGCCGATATATCCATCCAGCTTTCACTCCCGGTGGAGCCAAAAAATCATCAGAGCCTAACTCCCTTTCCAGAGAATCGCCCCCTGCAGGATTATCTCGAAGTCCAGTTAAACCTTCATCAAATCCAGTCGCTCCCTGCAACTCCTCACGATCCGAAGAATCACCATTATCTGGCATTTTGAAATTTCTCGTAGCGAGGTATCAACCGCACAAAAAAAAATATCAACACCACTTCTATCTTATTAATATTGTTTAAGCTTTCAAATAATTTGAAAGACACACTTCTACACACTCCGTATATAATTTGAGAAAGAAGCGAATATAATGGGGTACACTAGGAGGGCTTAAAAATAATTTTAAACCAAAATTTTCTATATATAGACCACCTTAGTCTATCAACGAAAAATAATTTCAAATCAACAAAATATTTTCCAATAAGAATCAATTCGGTTTTGAAAGGTCGTTATCATGTCCAGATAACACCCAACAAAAATATATTTCTCCAAGTAAAACAATAATGATAATAATACTTTATTTGCCACTGCGGTACAATATGTACAAATGGTATGTCAATAATTATTATAAATATAAAAAATAAATAAAAAAATAAAATATATATATACAATACAATACAATATTTATTCATCCTTTAAATTTACATTTGTGGAAACGTCAGAATTACAGTGAAAGAAAAAAGCCTATATGTATACACATTAGAGACAAGTACATATAAGACAGAACAATAATTAAAAATAGACAACTTGTATACACAGGTGAGTTAATCTTCTCCTCCTATCGTGCAGTTTTTTGTAGAACAAAAATTCTCTGTAAATGTATGTGGGAGGCATTGCACCACCCTAAAATTCCATACGTTAATACGGAATGAAATAGCCCATAGTAGGTGGTGAGAGCAGCTTCTTTATTCACTAAATTGGTTATTCTCCGTATTGCAAATACTTCTTTGGATAGTTTGCCACACATTAAGTTAATTTGAGGTATCCACGATAGTGCGGGGTCAAATAAAATCCCAAGAAATTTTATATGATACATTTCTGATGGACCGACATGTGAAAAGACGCATTTGTCAGTTTTATTTTCATTTAAATATAGTTCATTGGGACTGAGCCATCCCCGAGAATGATTTAGAATTTGATTAATTATCAAGTCTATTTCCATGGATTCCTCATGCTTTAGATGAAAAGTAAAATTAGTGTCGTCTGCATACATAATTGTGGTTATTTGTGATGTGTTATCAAAGGTTTTCATGTGATTTAGTAGATCATTTATGTAGAGAAGAAAGAGGAGAAGTCCAAGGATGGACCCCTGTGGAACTCCCCGCTTCATAATGCTTGTATCGCTTTTTTTATTATTGACGATCACCGTTTGTGGTCTATTTGTTAAGTATGAGTTGAAACTAGTTAAAACAAATAAGATGACCGGCCGATATTTGGCTAAAATTCGGACATTATTTGGTAGTTAGTTATTTTTCATTACTAATCGGGTGTTTTCCGCTAAATAGATCCTCAACCACCTGCAACTTAAAATTTATGTACATTTTCAATATCAACCTGATACAAATAAATGATAGTGAATGTCAAGAAAATATGACAATAAGGGTGAATGTATATCAGTTCCCTGTTTGTGAGAATAAAATATGAATATCAATGATTTTTTTTTACTCCATATAACATGATTTTTTTTAATAGCTGTTTAGTAATTTTCTATTATACAAATTTCATATCACAAGCAGAAAAATATATACAAGATTGTGTAGCCACCCTTTTAATCTGAAGCACAAAACACCCTAGCTTAGGTTTTTCAATGCCTGAAATGGAAGTTTATTTCCAAAATGAGACCATGTAAACAAAATGACTTTGTGTCTGTCACATGTAATTGTAGATGTGATAGGGATTTTTCCACCTCTATAAAGTTAGCAACGCCACTTTCCAATAAATCAATCAAACCTATTCGTTGAATAATAGTCGTAAATTGTGGCGCCAATAAAAAAATGTTGTTTTTCGTTTTTTTTATAGGGGTGGCTCCGCTAACTTGATATCAAATTAGCACCATCACAACATTGTTAATTAAATTTGTCGAATAATTGTGAAAATCCATTTAACATGATAAATATGCACTAATAGTAATTTACGTAACAAGTCCGGAAAATTGTTTTTTTTTGGACGAATAGACAAAATTCTAGGACGAGCCGTAGGCGAGTCCTGGAAGTCTGTGAGTCCAAAAAAACTATTTTCGGGCGTGTTTCGTACAATATTTTTTCGGCAACCGCGTAGAATAACAAATCAATGAGACGACATATTTCTTTATTATACATTTGAATTAAACAGAACAGAAAATACTACATATTAACAGAAACATTCTAATTCTTATTTATATTAATATTTATATTTTGCGATAAAAAAACATGCAAACTTTTGACAACTAATTTCATATGAACTGTCAGCCGTTATTTCGTTGCTATGGTAATGATCAACTGCATTTATCAAAACCATACCTACCAAGATTTTCATATTTACAATGACAACAACGACGTGATTCTTCCCGGACTAGGCCGGAAAATGCTACTTTCTCAAAGAAAAAGCGTCCGGGAAGTGGGTACATCCCGGACGGTTGCCGAAAAAGTATATTTTTTGAATATTTTTTCGGCAACCGTGTAAAATAACAATTCAATGAGACGACATATTTCTTTATTTCTTAATTATACATTTTAATTCTTATTTGAATTAAACAGAACAGAACAGAAAATACTACATATCAACAGAAACATTCTAATTCTTATTTATATTAATATTTATATTAAAATTCGAGCAATTGCTAATATTGAAGGACTTCAATTTGTTTGAAATGCTTGGTATATTTAAATTCCTTTTGTTGAAGCCAGGACAAGAAGGCAAAATTTCCGTTTCACATTAATTGTTTTCATCTGATGATTTTTGAATGGTCTTGGTCTTTGCTGTGGTAATGATCAACTGCATTTATCAAAACCATACCTACCAAGATTTTCATATTTACAATGACAACAACGACGTGATTCTTCCCGGCCTAGTCCGGGAAGTACGTACTTCCCGGACTAGGCTGGAAAATGCTACTTTCTCAAAGAAAAAGCGTCCGGGAAGTGGGTACATCCCGAACGGTTGCCGAAAAAATATATTTTTTGAAAAATATAAGCTTGTTACACGCTTTATATTAGCTTCACTTGTATGTTTGTTTGTTTGTAACCGACTCCTTTGGGCGCGATTTTGACCCACTTCCAGACGTCCGAATGATTTGAAATTTGGCAGGTGTACATAATTCCGGTGACAATGCATTAAGAAATTTTTGTGTGAAAAAAAAAAACAAAATGGCGGCTCCAATATGGCGTACGAGTTTTGTGATTATGGTCCGATTCGCTTCAAAATTGGTATCTGAGGGTTTTCGTGGTCGGAGATTATGATTCTTTTGTCAAAATTGAAAAATTCAAGATGACAGCTCCAAAATGGAGGACGAGTTTTGTGATT
This sequence comes from Gonioctena quinquepunctata, assembly GCA_018342105.1. Lineage (NCBI taxonomy): Eukaryota > Metazoa > Arthropoda > Insecta > Coleoptera > Chrysomelidae > Gonioctena > Gonioctena quinquepunctata. The sequence continues at coordinate 50,448 of JAFIRS010004579.1, forward strand.
ATGGTCTGATTCTATTCAAAATTGGTATGTGAGGGTTTTGGGATCGAATATTATGATTCTTTTGTAAAAATTGAAAAATTCAAGATGGCGGCTTTAAAATGGCGGCCGAGTTTTGTGATTATGGTCTGATTCTATTCAAAATTGGTATGTGGGGGTTTTTGGGGTCGGAGATTATGATTATTTTGTCAAAATTGAAGGATTCAAGATGGCGGCTCCAAATGGCCGCGAGTTTTGTGATTATGGTCCGATTCTATTCAATATTGGAGAATAATAGTTAAAAAATAATAATAATAATAATAATAATAATAGTTTGAAAAACTTAAAACACGCGTTAATAGAAAACTAAACTAAAAAGTTGAAAATAAATAATAGTTTAAAAAAACTAAAAAACACGCTTTTATAGAAAACTAGACTAAAAAAATAGAAAATAAGAAAAAAATTTAATTTATTTAAAAAAAAGCGTGGGGGTGCATGGTATCAATAATTATATAGTAAATAACACACCTAGGGCAGTAAAGTAAGAAATGTCACAGATCACAGGCAATACCATGCACCCCACGCTTTTTTTTTAGAACATGAATTTTTTTCTTATTTTATTTTTTTAGTCTAGTTTTCTAAAAATTTTTTAGTTTTTAAACTGTTATTTTTATAATATTTCCTAGTGACCGTAAATATTTTGAGTACTTGGCTGCATCACTATCATATAAGTAAGTTCATCGGATTTATGTATTTTTCATGGGTAGGAATAATAATATGTATCATACAACTTTAAATTCGAATGTTGACTAATTTTTTTTGGAAACAATGAATAATTCTAAAATATTTTAACAGTTCTTGCAGTTTATCAACAAATGATCGCAGTTTATCAACAAATGATCGCAGTTTATCAACAAATGATCGCAGTTTATCAACAAATGATCACAGTTTATCAACAAATGATCGCAGTTTATCAACAAATGACCAAAACAGAAAAACACTTGTTTGTGAAAATCTCATTTATTTACTCAGAATAAGTTTTTCTTACAACCAAAAACAAGAATGTCGAAAACTTTGTAGAAATTTTTAATTTATGAGAACGGTAAATAAATTGGAAATAACATTTTTCAATAGTTTGTATCCCAGTTGGATAACTTAACAATTGGCGAATCACTAAACATATTGAAAAGGGAAACATTCTCAATTAAATATTGATAGAAAGATTTTTCTGTGAATTGAAAAATCCACGATTAAAATGAAGTTATTTTTTGTGAATGTCTAACAGAAAACAACTACTTCCCCGGCTAAAGCCACGCTGGACATTGAACTACATCTGATAGATATTCTAAAAAGGCCCTAATTCAAAAGAAAAAATCTGAAATTGAAAATTTGCATTTTCATTCAGATAGTTATTTGATTTTCTATTCCAGTCTTGATTAGGAACTCATAAAGATGAATGAGGCAAAGAAGAATGTTTTCCAAAAGAGAGTACTCACCAGAAATCATTCAGTAACATTGGGCGCTAGGAGGGACATCGCATTCAGTAGGTCTTCAATACATTTTTGTCGACGAAAATCTATTTCACGCTTCCACGATCATCAGGAAGACCGGAAGAAATGGGAGACACATTTTAAGAAGCAATCTCACTTTGCAAAGATGGAAAAAGTTAGAATCATTTCTTTTGGAGAGACACTTTGAAATTAGTATTTTCTGACATTAAAACCTGTCATGGGGTATGAAAGATTGATTTGTTGAAATTATAAACAGGATGTTCATAAAATCAGATGTGGAATCATCTGCGACTGAAAGATAAACTTTAGTCACTATCTTCCATCGTCAAGATAACCTCTTGTGGGTATTCATGTTGAAAAGGAAACATTCTCAATTAAATATTCATAGAAAGATTTTTCTGTGAATTGAAAAATCCAGATTAAAATGAAGTTATTTTTGTGAATGTCTAACAGAAAACAACTACTTCCGGCTAAAGCCACGCTGGACATTGAACTACATCTGATAGATATTCTAAAAGGCCCTAATTCAAAGAAAAATCTGAAATTGAAAATTTGCATTTTCATTCAGATAGTTATTTGATTTTCTATTCCAGTCTTGATTAGGAACTCATAAAGATGAATGAGGCAAAGAAGAATGTTTTCCAAAGAGAGTACTCACCAGAAATCATTGTAACATTGACGCAGGAGGGACATCGCATTCAGTAGGTCTTCAATACATTTTTGTCGACGAAAATCTATTTCCGCTTCCACGATCATCAGGAAGACCGGAAGAAATGGGAGACACATTTTAAGAAGCAATCTCACTTTGCAAAGATGGAAAAAGTTAGAATCATTTCTTTTGGAGAGACACTTTGAAATTAGTATTTTCTGACATTAAAACCTGTCATGGGGTATGAAAGATTGATTTGTTGAAATTATAAACAGGATGTTCATAAAATCAGATGTGGAATCATCTGCGACTGAAAGATAAACTTTAGTCACTATCTTCCATCGTCAAGATAACCTCTTGTGGGGTATTCATGTTGAAAAGGGAAACATTCTCAATTAAATATTGATAGAAAGATTTTTCTGTGAATTGAAAAATCCACGATTAAAATGAAGTTATTTTTTGTGAATGTCTAACAGAAAACAACTACTTCGGCTAAAGCCACGCTGGACATTGAACTACATCTGATAGATATTCTAAAAGGCCCTAATTCAAAGAAAAAATCTGAAATTGAAAATTTGCATTTTCATTCAGATAGTTATTTGATTTTCTATTCCAGTCTTGATTAGGAACTCATAAAGATGAATGAGGCAAAGAAGAATGTTTTCCAAAGAGAGTACTCACCAGAAATCATTCGTAACATTGACGCAGGAGGGACATCGCATTCAGTAGGTCTTCAATACATTTTTGTCGCATAAAATCTATTTCACGCCTCCACTGCATCATCAGGAAGACCGGAAGAAATGGGAGACACATTTTAAGAAGCAATCTCACTTTGCAAAGATGGAAAAAGTTAGAATCATTTCTTTGGAGAGACACTTTGAAATTAGTATTTTCTGACATTAAAACCTGTCATGGGTATGAAAGATTGATTTGTTGAAATTATAACAGGATGTTCATAAATCAGATGTGGAATCATCGCACTGAAAGATAACTTTAGTCACTATCTCATCGTCAGATACCTTTGTGGTATTCATGTTGAAAGGAAATTTCATAAATATTGATAGAAAGATTTTTCTGTAATTGAAAATCACGATTAATGAAGTTATTTTTGTGAATGTCTAACAGAAAACTATTCGGTAAACTGGAATTGAACTACATCTGATAGATATTCTAAAAAGGCCCTAATTCAAAAGAAAAAATCTGAAATTGAAAATTTGCATTTTCATTCAGATAGTTATTTGATTTTCTATTCCAGTCTTGATTAGGAACTCATAAAGATGAATGAGGCAAAGAAGAATGTTTTTGAATTAGGGCCTTTTTAGAATATCTATCAGATGTAGTTCAATGTCCAGCGTGGCTTTAGCCGGGGAAGTAGTTGTTTTCTGTTAGACATTCACAAAAAATAACTTCATTTTAATCGTGGATTTTTCAATTCACAGAAAAATCTTTCTATCAATATTTAATTGAGAATGTTTCCCTTTTCAACATGAATACCCCACAAGAGGTTATCTTGACGATGGAAGATAGTGACTAAAGTTTATCTTTCAGTCGCAGATGATTCCACATCTGATTTTATGAACATCCTGTTTATAATTTCAACAAATCACTAAACATAATTATTGTAGTGGAGTTTTTGAATTTCCTGAAGCAAAAAAAAATTCGTAGGTGGTTGCTGGTGCTAACTCTATATCAAATTACCACTGCTACTATAAGAAATTGACAAATATCGATAAAAGTTAAATATAAAATTAAAAAAACACAAAAAACCTCTAAAAATTTAAAAATAATATGTATTGGCCCTTTAAGTTTAATATAAGCAGTAATATTTTGATCCAAGCGTCGTCGCGTCGTGGAACCCTACTTTATCATTTTTAGTTGTATTCCCCCGACACGACGACGCTTGGATCAAAATATGACATTTTTTTGGGTGGGGAGAAACCGCATGGCACCAGAGCCTTTGATTCAATCAGTGTCGGGCGCTACTCCAACTAAAAACCCCCCCCATTCTTCACCCCAGACTTTGGAATCACCTTGGTGTAGGTTTTTGTCAGGGTAGGGGGCTGTACTCCTGCTCTTGACATTTCTTTTTTGCTGCTATGTGTCTCTAACGTTTTCTTGTGCCTGTCTTACTCTTTCTTCATGATCTTTTGTGATCAGGACAGTTTTTACATATGTGTGGATTTTGTCCCAGGTTCGTTTACTATTTATCATTTTCTTTATTGTATTACCCGTCTTTCCCTCTCCCATCATCCGAAGTTGTATATTGTGTGTTCAGGGAGTCATCGGTTCCACAGTAGGGACAGTTTGGGGTTTCTGTTTTACTGATCCTTACCTTATAGTTCTCGAAGGTGTCATGCCCTATCAGGAATTGCATTAAGAAATATTCCGTCCTCCTGTTTCAGCAGTCCGTCCATTCTTTGACGTTTTTGACCAGTCTCTTAGTCCACTGTCCAACCGTGGTAATTTCCTCCCATTCATTCTGCCATTTTTCCATGGTCTTTTTGATGTCCATTACCCCTGTGGTACAGTCTCGCTCTCTCTTGTGCAAGTAGGGCTATGGGAGCTACTCCTCTAACCACCTGTATTGCTGCAGCCGATACTGTTCTGTATGCGCTGCTCACCCTTAATAGTGCTATCCTCTGGCAGCTTGTGATCATGTTTCTGTATTTCTTCATGTTTAGGGCGTCGATCCATATCGAGCAGTATGGACTGACTTCATGCTCCCCGGTCCTCCTATGTTTGGCATAAGCCGTGTGAGTGCTGCCGGCCTATTTTCCGCCTTATTAACGGCATATTTTATGTGTACCCCAAACCTCAATTTGTCGTCCAGGATCACTCCTAGATATCTGAGCTGCCTTGAGTATCTTACCTCAAGTTTTCAGTATATTAAATTTTATTCCATCCCTCTTCCTTGGTCCTTTCAGAAATAGCGCCTCCGATTTTTGTGGGGTTATTTTAAATTTTTGCTTGTCTATCCATCTTACAGTGACTACTGCATCATTAGCCATGTCCATTAATTCTTCCTCATCATCGGCCTCCACTATTATGGCCAGGTCATCAGCAAACGCAATGGACTTCACTCCTTCTGCTAGCTCTATGCGCAGGAGTTCGTTGTATAATATATTCCACAGCAGCGGCATGAGGACTGAGCCCTGTGGCACTTCCGTTGTTATCCACATATTTACCTCATCTCCAAAAAAGGTTTTTCTGTAGCTCAGGTAAGTAACTGTCAATTAGGTTTCTCATGCAGCCTGAGATTCCCTTATCCTCTATAGCGTTCATGATGCTGTCCCACTGGGCCGTGCTAAAAGCGTTCTTCACGTTTAGGGCTATTATGGCCACCCATTTCTTACGTGAACTACGTACTGTGGCTACTACCTCAGTTATAGCGTGTAGTGTGGATCGGTTTTTTCGGAAACCGAACTGTCTCGGTGGGAGTCCGCCTTTTTCTTCCAGTTCCTCTTCCAGTCTGGTTTTTATAAGTTTTTCATAAATTTTCCCCACTGAGCTGATTAGGCATATTGGCCTCACCGAGGATGCATTATCCATGTCTCCCTTGCCCTTCCAGACGAGGACGACTGCAGCTTCTTTCCATATCATTGGAAAATTTTGTTACCTGCGGTGACTACTGTATATATTTTGGAAGACTTCAGGCTTAGCTCTTAGGGCTAGCTTCAGGGCCTCTGGGGGTATCAGGTCTGGGCCTCTGGGGGTATCAGGTCTGGGCCTCTGGGGGTATCAGGTCTGGGCCTCTGGGGGTATCAGGTCTGGGCCTCTGGGGGTATCAGGTCTGGGCCTCCGGATTTTTGTGTTTTTATAGTGGCTGCCGCTGTCTCTATTTCTCTCAAGCTGAAAGGCCTTATGTCCTCCGAAGGTACTTGTCTCCATCTATATAGCCTTTCGTCTAAGCTGGGAAAGAGCTCTCTAAGGAGAGATTGTAGGGAGACCTTGGTTTCATGAATAGAATAGAAGAATAGAATATCTTTATTTGACTATATTTTACACATTTGTATATTCATAGCACGTCACAAAGAAAGAAATTGTATATAGGTAAAACTTAGGATACAAATAGCAATGCACACAATAATTACAATTAAGAGTTCATATAAATAAAACAATTTAAAGCAGTCAACACATAAATTAAAAATTATTGGATTTGGTAAGAGTGAGAAGTCAAACCACCTTCTTCCACACTTTTCAGATATTCCTCTACAGAGTAGAAATAATTTTCCAATAGAAATGATTTTATAGCTTTTTTGAAGCAGTACATGGTTAAAGTCTTCAATGATTCAGGTAGAATGTTGTAGAGATGGTAATTCAAGGAATTATTCATGGACTTTGTGAGTCTATATCTAGGTACTCTAATTTTATGTGATCCTCTTGTATCATGTTCATGGATATCAGATTGGATAATTAGGTTTGGCAAGTTCTTATGGACCTCAGTTAAAGTACTCAGAATAAATAAAGATGGGAGGGTCATGATTTTCAGCGCTTTAAACAACGGTCTGCAGGTATCACGATATTTGGCATTTGCCCGGATTCTAATAGCCTTCTTTTGTTTCCTGAATACAGTTGGGGCTTCGAGGAGTTACCCCAGAGTAGTATACCGTAATCTAGGTGGGACTGGAATAGCGAGAAATAAGCCGTTCTCAGAGTACTTGTATTTGTAATATGCCTCAACTGGCGAATGCCGAATAGTGAGCTAGATAGCTTCTGATTCAAGATTTTGATGTGACTTGACCAGTTGAGTTTATGATCAATGGTTATACCTAATAGTTTGACGTTGGAGTTTTCATGGGTAGATGTATTGGTGGTAAATGCAACTCTTTGTGTTTTTTCATTATTTATTTTGAGTCGGTTGGCAATAAACCAGTTCTCAGCTTTATGCTCTGCCTCTGCAGCCATCAAAGTTAGGGAATCATAGTCCTTATGAGAATATATGAGGGTGATGTCATCCGCGAACAGAACCCCATCATAAGGTGTTCAAATTTGCGTCAAGTCATTTACATAGATAATGAAGAGTAGTGGCCCCAAAACAGAACCTTGAGGGACTCCGAACTCTACTTCTCTAAAATTAGATAAACCATTGTTATAAGATACTGTTTGGAATCGATTTGTTAGGTAGGAGTTAATGAGGTTTAGAGTAACTCCCCTAATTCCATAGAAATTCAGTTTTTCGAGGAGGATATTTTGAGAAACGCATTCAAAAGCCTTGGACAGGTCACACAGTGTAATACCCATATGGTTTCCCTGTTCAAGGCGCTGGATCAGTCTCTCCACAACGTATGATACTGCACCAATGGTGGAGCGATTTGACCTAAATCCGAATTGTGAATTATTAAAAAAGAATTTGTCTTCAAAATACCTTGTTAGTTTGTGTTTTATTATTATTTCGATTATTTTTGAAAAAATGCAGATGATTGATATTGGTCTGTAATTTCCAGTATCATTCCTGTCCCCTTTTTAAATATGGGAATAATTTTAGAGAATTTAAAGCTATCTGGGAATATTCCTGTCAGGAAGATTAGGTTGATCAGGTCGGTTAAAGGTTCAGTAATATTGTCGCTTACTGCTTTTATTATTTTACTATTGCAGTCATAGATATCTGGACAAGAGGAGTTTTTCAGAGAAGCAATTGCGTCTGCAACTTCACTTGGCTCAGCGGGTCTCATAAAAAAAGAGGAAGATGGTACAGGAAAGCACTTGAAGCTCAATAATTGAGTGTTCGTCGCTGACGGTAATGATTTAATGATATTTTCCGCGACATTGCTGAAATATTCAATGAACTGGTCCGATGATAGGTCATCGGTTGGGTTTGCACATTTAGTTTTAGGATGATTTCGTTCATGGTTGACTAATTGCCAGCTGCTTTCGATTTGTTTTCAGAAGCAAGAAGATAATTGTCATAAGCTGATCTTTTTGATGATACTAGTTGTTTTTCATAATATTTTTTATAGTCTTTGTATGCTTTCATATCCACTGGGTCTTTGGTTGAGTCACAGATAGTTTTAATGGACATTAGAATGTTTCTCTGTGACCTGAGTTCATCGTTGAACCAAACTACAGGTTGGGTTTTCTTTGAATTGTCTGTTGATTTCACTGGAAATGTATTTTCTATCAGTTCAGAGAAAGAAGCTAGAAAGTTGACATCTGTATTGGATTTAAATATTTCCCAGTCTAATCGAGAGAGTTTTTCCTCGAAAATACTCAATTTGTGATTTGTAATTTTTCTGTAAGTATTTTTGACTATTTCTGTGTGTTTAGTGTCGATTACTATATACTGGCCTCTATGATCTGACATGCAAGGGTCCAGTACACCTGATTTGCAAGTAGATTGGTTCAAATTTGTGATGATATTGTCTAACCAACTGGATTTCTCCAAAGATACTCTAGTAAATTCGTCTATTGTTACAGAGATACCATAAGAACCCACCAAACCCAAAAAATCATAAAGTAACGAGTTTCCTTTAAAATAATATTATAATCCAATTCTATACTTTTTTCAAGGTTATTAAATGTTTTAATTCAAAAGTTCAATACCACAGAATTCAGCATTGATTTCTTCACAGTAGACATTTAATGGTATGGGTTTGAAGCGGATTTTATCGTTTAGGAAAATTGCAACACCTCCATGTACTCCTTGACTTCTACAAAAGTAGTTAGCCAATTTGTAGCCAGGGATATTAATAAGTTTTAGGTTTTCTTCCTTTTGCCAGTGTTCGGAGAGACATAAGACATTGAACTGGTAGTCGTTTAAAAACGATTCAAATCTTTCCAGTTTGTTAGATAGACATTGGGTGTTTATGTGGAATATACTCACTGAATTTTCATAACTGATGAGTTCTATTAAACTTGCTTCGTTCAACTTCCTGAAATTAGCTGTATTTACATCATGATACTCAGATGTCGTTTTCGAGCTCCTTGCAAACATTTTTCCAATGCTCTCTTTTGATCTTACTTATCAGGCTTCTGAGTTCTTTTCCCAGGTCTTTGTATTTCCTGTTCAGTTCCTCTGCATCCGGTGCTTCGTTGCTGGCTGCCCTCGTTATGGCTCTCCTGCCAGAGTATCTAAATCAGTTTGTTATTTTCAGTGGAAAAATACATGGGTATCAACAATAAATCACAATAATTTCTATCTTAGTAGAGTGCTTACTAATAGGGGTATGAACTCAATATTCTATAAAGGGTTAATTGGATGTAATTCTCTTCCCCAAAATATAATAGAGTGCGAAACTGTTAAAAAATGAAAAATTGCTTGAGAAGTACCTGAAACAAAAAACTTGCTGTGATTTAGGTAACAAAATTTGTTGTTGTATTGAAATAAGTATGTGTAGTAACTTGTTTGAGATTTTAATTGTAGATAAATTTTAATTCAGTTGGATCTGTAAATATTAGGATGTACCTATCTTGAATATATTCTATTCTCCTACCTTTTACAGTCTTTCCTCTTTTCATTTATGCTTTCATTCCACCAGTAAGGGATTTTACGTCCATTCCTGGTGGACTTTATCATACTTGCATCAGTGGCAGCATTTCATCAATATCAATTGATATTCTTGGTGTTAATTTTCGCCACCTGTATTCAGTTCTTCGTTCCATGTTGTCACGAATACGTTTCGATCTATGACTTCGTTCTGTAGGGACTGCGCATTTTTGTTGTTTTTTCCTCGGTTCTTTTTGATATTCTAAGTAATATGCTTGTCTTCAGTTAGGAATTCCCCATCGAGAGTTTGCCAATTACTAACGTTCTTGGCTATTTTTTGCGTTGCGCGTGAAATATCTATATGCGTAGCACTATTCCTCCTCACGAAGGTGGATTCCCCTGTGTTCAGAAAGATTAGGTTTAGCTCTGCAGCCCATTCTGCCAGATATTCCCCTCTTCTATCCTCGACTGGGGAGCCCCAAAGTGAGGACTGCGAGTTGAGGTCCCCCGCTATTACGTATTCATGGCCAGTGTTTTTTGCCGCAACCATAATGTCGTCTAGTATTTCCTTGAAATCTTCGAGGGGGATGTTTGGCGAGATGTAGCAGCAGAATAGGCTCCATTGGCCAAATTTTAGCTCAATATACCCTCGTGCACTTCACCTTTTTATTTCTACATTTTCTTTGGCAAAATGTACTCCTACAACATTGTTTTTTTCTGTGATGTGCCCGGGCCGCTTAATGGCATGTAGATTTGGCTCCCAAATGATTGTGATGTCTACATTTGTTTCGAGTTCTAGAGCGTAGACAAAATCGTGCGCTTTTCTAGAACGTCCAAAGTTTGTTTGGAGGATTTTTAGCATAGCAAGAGTTGGTCTTTTTCCTTTGCTCCTCTAGAATATTTCTGAATTCACGTCACTTTGTTTGATCCATTCTATGTTCATTAGTTTTACACTTCAAGCAGTATGGCTTTTCATTGCAATCCTTAGCTTTATGGCCAGTTTTGGTGCAATTCATACATATATCCCTTCTGGGTTGTATGATGCCCGTACTCCAGACACTTGTAGCACCTCAGGACGTTCATTATCTGTTTAATTCTGCATCTGGCCCACCCGACTGCGATGCTTCCAATTGATGCTAGTTTCACGGCAATCCCTCACTGTGATGGTTGCAATTTTTTATCCCCAGTTGTTCATTCTGAGGGATACCACATTTATGTCTGAGAACTCGATATTTAAGTGCTTTCTTATTGCATTTTTGAGGGCTGCTTCGTCTATGTCTGCCTCTATATCCAGGATATGGATTGTGGATTCATTTTTCCTTATAGTGACCTTTGTGTCATGTACGTTCCTTTGTATGGCCTCCTTCAGCTTCGTGGCGTTATTACTACTTATATTAAAAAAGAAACCAATACGTATGATTTTTTCATTTTTAGAAGTTTTTTGTCGGGGTTTTTTAAATTTTTTATTTAAGTTTTATTTCATGCTTTTTAAACTTTATATATTACTAGTAGACACGCTACGATACGATCATTCATTCATTTAATCCCATTGAATCACCTCCCACGTTCGTAGTCCGTAATAGTGCTTTATTGTCAAAGATGTAAAATCTCATGGACAGCATATAAAATAGTATAATAAAATAAAGATAAACCTAGATGAAAATTATAGAATATAAATCAGAAGAAGAAATATTTATTAATATAGGAATCCTAATATACAAATAATATAAATGATCATACAATAATAGCTATAATAGCAACTAAATATTTAATGAGCAAGAATGTGTAATGTAATTGGTAATGACATGAATAACTTATTTTATATTACCTTACATGCACAAACGAAATGCTGTATGAACACAAATTGAAACTATGCCATTTTTACTATTCAGCAAAATTTTGCTTTCAGGTGATTCAGAAGTAAATTTTTGAACTGCATGATGGAATTGCTACTAATAATATCCCTCGGAAGTTTGTTGTATTCAATCAGCCCTTTATGAAATAGTGAATTTATTGATCTAGTGTAATTAGTTCTTGTCACATAAAAATTCATGTTACCTCTTGTAGGATAATCATGAATTTCATTATGGTAAACCGAGTAAATGCAGTCTATAAAATATGGATAGCATTTTTACTCAGGGTAACAGAGGTGCTCGACTTGTTACAAGATTTCACATAAGAGTAACACTGGAAATGTTTTAATTAAACGCTGTTATTCGAACAATACTTATATTCATGTATCTGTCGTCACGCCACTTTTATACATCGAACAGCATAGTCACTAGTCAATAACATTCAAGCCTCTCATGTCAACTGCCGATCACACTCGATCGTCACTAGAGGCTGCACAACTCACTTAAGACAGGGTAGGGAACTTCCGGCGCCCTGTGACGGTAAAATCAAATATATACACACTACAATTTGTACCTTCCTTGAAAGAGTTGTGTCACATAATCTTTAAGCTTAGAGGGTACACTTCGTTGCCTATTGCTTCTGTACACTTTATCGCTACCATCAGCCCGAAACGCTAAATGAGACTTATTCCCACCAGCATTAGTATTCTTATGACTAACATTAACATTGTTATAATCGCTTATATATTCCTAAAAAATCATTTTCCCTAAGCAAGTTATCAGGTCCATTTTATTGAGCTACTAACTCTGTAGTCTCTAACTGCTACTATCTCACCTTTTGAAAACTCCCTTATCCTTCCCCCTTTGTTTTTCTTTTGATTTTCCTATGCCTTCACCATATTTTCCTTCACCTGTTGATTCTCGGTAACTGTAGGTCTTTTAACAGTCCTAATCGTGTTTTAAGTTTTCGATTAAACATCAGGAGTGCTGGAGACTGCTTTGTTGTGCAATGTTCTGCGTTGCGATAATACAACAAAAATCGTGATATAGAATAGAATAGAATTTATTCATCATTAAAAAAAATTATACACATGTGATCACATAGAGATATAAAAACTTTTATCAGACTAGTCAGACGTACAGATACAAACTTATGTTAAATTTACAAGTAAATCTAAAGTGTTTATATTAAAAAAAATTAAAATGTTTCCAACAGGATGAGAAATTACATGAGAATAGCATTTATATTAATAATCGGAACTATATAGAGAACAATTCTAAGCACATTTTTGTTTTTTCCATCGGTTAACAATATTTTCAGCTTTGATTTGAAATTCCTCACAGCATTCTCTGCCGTTCCATTGGTGTTGGGATTGAAAGGAGGCGATGTGATGTGTCTAATGCCATTTTTGTTAAAGAACACTTGCATTTCTTGTGACACAAATGCCCCTGCCATTGTCACTCACGACCAAATCAGAGAGCCGAAACATAGCAAATATTTTTCTTAGTTTTTTTCTGTATCTCGTGATCTTGTCGTTTTCATCTTGCATACTATTAGAAATTATTTTCCTTGGAATGGTCCCAGAAAGTCTATGTGGATTCTTTGCCATGGGGCTGTAGCTAGTGGCCATGGTGTTAACGCTACCTGCGGAGGATTGTCCTTGTATAATAAACACGCCTCGCAGATCTTTATCATGGTATCAATATCTTGATCAATGTTAGGCCACCATAAGTAAGATCTTGCCATGCTTTTGGTTTTCACAATGCTTAAATGACTTACATGCAACTCAGCCAACATTTCCTGTCATAACTTCTTTGGTATGATAATTCGCTTACCCCATAAAATACAGTCATCTTCTTCTGTCAATTCTTCTCTTCTGTTCCAGAATTGGTCTTTCATTGTCTTTATTATTCCTATGAAATAGGACGCTAGACATCCCGTTAGCCGAAGCGTCGCTTGCCATAATTATCTCTTTAGTTGGGTTGTAAGGAGCCAATACAATGTCCTCTGATATGTTTTTATCAAATGAAATGACTTTTTATTACAAGCTTTTATTTAACTTGCTTCGTTCGTATGTCATTCTGTCACTCTGTCGTCTTTCTTTCCGGTTCAAAATTTGTAATCCATTTTTGCCGACATCCGATTGAGCTGAAATTTGGCAGGGTTCATGACAATGCAATGTGTTATGAAATTTTTGTTAGAGAAAAAAACAAAATGGCGGCTCCAAGATGGCGGACGAGTTTTGTGATTATGGTACGATTCGATTCAAAATTGGTATGTGGGGGTTTTCGGGGACGGAAATTGTGAATTTTTTGTCAAAATTCAAGATGGCGGACAACTTTTGTGATTATGGTCCGATTCGATTCAAAATTGGTATGTAAGGGTTTTCGGGGTCGGAGATTATGAATTTTTTGTCAAAATTTATAAATTCAATATGGCGGAAGAGTTTTGTGATTATGGTCCGATTCTATTTGAAATTTGTATGTGGGTGTTTTCGGAGTCTGAGATTATGAATTTTTTGTCAAAATTAATGAAATTGAAATGAACACTCATGGAATTTTTGAGAGAAAAAAAAAACAAAACGGCGCTTTAAGATGGCGGAGATTATGAATTTTGCTTCAAAATTCCTAAAATCAAAATGGCGGCTCCAAGATGGCCGATAATATCTGTGTTGGGGGATTTCGGGGTCGGATATTAAGGATTTTTTATCAAAATTCACAAATTTAAGATAGAGGACAAGTTTTGTAATTATGGCACGATTCGATTCAAAATTGTTATGTCGGGGTTTTTGGTATCGCAGATTATGAATTTAGTCGAAGATTATTGTTTTTAGTAAAAATTCATAAATTGAAGATGACAACTCCAAGATGGCGGATGAGTTAATCTTTAGATGGTCTCCCCATATTGAGGGACTAGATAGCTCAGAACTAACAGGAAGAAAGCCTCATAATAACGATGCTTTAACAAAAATGCATAGATTGATGCGTACTTAAATACTAAAAAGCACAAAATAAAATAATTAATAAAGAACTTTTTAAAGACAAGCTTTTTATTCAAATGCAATAAAAAGTAAAAAATAATTGCTTTGGATGTGTGACGTAGGTTATTCCGTGAGTTATAGATTCAAAAGCTTGTCTCTTTTGCATTCGCACTGAAAACTTTGCGCAACAAGCTTTTGAATCTATAACTCACGGAATAACCTATGTCACACATCCATAGCAATTATTTTTTACTTTTTAGTGCATTTGAATAAAAGCTTGTCTTTATTACTACTTGAGATCTACTTGTCAGATATGATTTCAGCAAATCCCCACAAGTGCCTCTTATTCCATATCGAGACAATTTGTAAATCAAGAGCTCATGATCTACACAAACAAAGGCCCGTGAGAAATCAACAAACTTCCATTACATGCTATGATCTAGAGCTAATACTACCTTTCTGTGAAATTCATATAGCGCTGTTTCTGTGTTAGAATTACAGGTAAAACCATGCTGTGAAGGGGATAATAAAGAATTACTATTGAAAAATAAAACTAGTTGTTCTTTTTTTTATTTTTTATTCATAGATTTTGGAAATACTTGACAAAACTCTGATAGCCCGGTAATTGTCATAGACATTGAAGTCGCCTTTTTTATATATGGGAGTTACTACTGCAAGCTTCAGTTTTTTTGGAAAAATCCCTTTTTCCAGTGATGCATTTAAGAGGTACATTATTGGCTTACATAACTCATATTTGCATTATTTCTATAAACAGTATTATTGATTGGCTTATTAGAAGAAAGTACATTAATTTTTATGTAGATTGCATGATGATCTGATAAGTAATAATCCCTTGCTTCAGCAGTGTAGCTATCATCAAAATTTATTAAAAAATTATCTATATACGTCCTCGAAATTGGCGTTATTCGAATTGGCATTGAAATGGTTGTTTTCAGGTTGAAGCATGCAATGCAATTTTTAAAAAGGGCCAGGTTCACACTATTTGTCAAAATATCTATGTTGAAATTACCACCAATAATAACATCGGAACTGTTACACAGTGTAACTCATGATAAAAACAGCCATTGACGTAGAGATAATATAATCTTGAAATATTTCATCATAAAATTCTTCCAGCAAGTAAAATGCCTTATCTAAAAGTAGCTCCTTGAGGGCATTCCTAAATTTAAAATATAGAGATATAGAACGAACATCTATTGACAGGTGGTTAAACATTTTTTGGGGTTGTATATTATAGATTTTTTTCCATCGTGCTTTTGGGGATTGGTAAAGGATTCATGTGGTTGACATGCCTGGTATTATAAGTTCAGCTAATTTCTGTATATTTTCTGTATATCAGACAATTACTTTCAAAGATAAATATACAAGTCAATGTCATAATTCTGTGTAATTTAAACAGAGGTTTACAGTGGACCGTTGGTTTTTCCCTGCAAATATAACAAACGGGTCTCTTTTGAATAGCAAATACAGAGTTCAGTAATAATTGAGAACTATTGCCCCAGAAACATGCCATATCTCAGATGTGAATCAATTAAAGCATAATATGTTAGCTTTAGCAGCAGGAAAATTTAACCCTAGTAGCAAAGCATCCAGAAGCCAGTATTTTGCATAAATACGAGATATGAGTAGAGAAGGAGAGATCCTCATCTACATAGAGTCCAATAAAATTTTGTTGTTGCTTTATTAACCATTGTTAAAGTTCCTATGAAAACCTCAATGAGCGAGCATTTAAAGGTTAAGATGCGGGTCTTTGAGAAAAGAAATAATTTGTTCGCATCACACCAGTTTTTGACTTCTTCCATATCGGCCTCAACCAGGTCGTTAAGCTCAGTGTTATTCTTGCCAAGCCATACTATGGTTGTGCCATCTGCAAATATAGTGAAGTTACCTTCTATGTTGTAGATCATTGATATACAAGAGGAATAAGAGTGGGCCAATCACCGAGCCTTAGGGTACCCCACACGATATTACTTGAGCCTCAGACAACTCACTGTGTAGCGAATGCGTTTCGATAATTAAGAGTGGAGCCATCGCAGTAAAATATCTCTGAAGCCATAACTTTCTAATTTATGCAAAAGTATGGTGTGATCAAAAGTATGCTGTGAAGGCTTTTCTAAGATCACAAAGTACAGCTGCGAATGACTTACCCTCATTGATCCTTATGTATATATTCTCAAGTAGAGCAAACATATCGTCATTAGTGCTTTTCTTTTCACGAAAACCAAATTGACATGAGTCAAGTATATTATTCTTGTTAACTAATGATAGCATCCTTTTCTTTACCAGTTGTTCAATTATTATATTCAGCACCATACCATGTCAAATCGTGTTTATTCATTCATTCTTTCATTCATTCTTTCATTCACTTTACACATTCATACACCAATTCGCCACAAACGGTACTACATCGTATACCAAAATTTCATATCGATTGAACGAGTGAAAGTAGCTCAGATCCCTCACCAATGTATCCTCATTTCTCTTTCCCGCTCCATCATCAGACCCTCATCACATCTATTTATAACCTATTCATTCCAATGAGCCCAAACACGATAAGTTGATGAGGAGTTGGGTATCCTGCAGATTCCAGGTGATGCTGCAGCATCAAGGTTACCATGTTCTTGCAATATAATTGAAGTAACAGGATACCAAATTTCGGATTGATCAGACCTGTGGAAGTTGCTCACATCCCTTCATCAACTAGAAAAGAGCTGATGATCTTCAAAAGGCTGAACAGACTTCGTTGAATCATAGCTAAGAACACTCTCCATCAAGTCACCTTTCAAACAAAAAAAACTAAATCAAAATCGGTTCATCCGTTTGGGAGCTACGATGCCACAGACAGATACACACATTAAACCTATAACACCCCTCTTTTTGTGTCAGGGGTTAAAAATATGTTAATCCAAATTTGTTGAATAATTGTCGAAATTCATTTAATATATAAACATGCACTTACATCAATTTTATAGAATATATAACCTTTTTTATCAGCAATTCTCTCCGTATGTCAGTTGAACATCTTTCTGAAGATAAATAATTCGAAAATTCCATTTTTTTTTCAGCAATGCATGTAAGTTGAATGACTTTTTCTCACTGCTAAAAACTTACAAATCACAAAATGACAACATAATGGTCATGGAAATTTTGAACCTGATATCAAGTTAGCAGAGCCACTGCATAGAAAAAGAAATGTGCGTCATTTTGTTTTGGCTTCAGGAAATTTCTCAAAATTTACATGAGGCAATTGTTGAGTAAGTTTTTTAAATATACGCATTCCAAAAACAGAATTTTACCATACGCAATAGTAATGTTGAATTGTCCCTCAAACATAATATAATCAGGAGAATGTTTGATCTGATATTTTTGTGTAAGCTTATAAACGGAATAATGATTCTACTATATTTCTAGGCCAGCTAAACCTTAACGTTATTCTGGCATAATTTTTTGTCACTGTGACCATACCCAACACGGTACTGATATGTTTTATAAAGCAATTAAAAATATTTCTGAGAAATGCAAGAAGATATGCAAAACTAACACAAATAGATCCAGACAAATCAAACCTGGTATATCTGGTTTAATTAAATCCATAAAGCATAGAGATACAATGAAAAAAATTCTCAGCTGGTTTAATTAAATCCATAAAGCATAGAGATAAAATGAAAAAAAATTTAACCGCTTTCAGAAATTGTGGACGGAAATACCAAAGATTTTAAAGACGATAATGAAATGTCAAATACCGGGTGACACAGGATATCGGTCCACCCCTGTAACTTCTGCATTCGTGAACGGATTTTTTTGAAATTCGGTACAGTTATATAAGCAACCATTTCGGATTTGATCACATTACAATCCATTCGGGTTCAACGGGTCAAAACAAGTCCAAAACTTATGTCAAATGTCATTATTTTGAAACAATTGAAATTAAAATTGTTTTTTTATTTTACCTCGTGGATAAATGAGATTTGGTCAAGGCTATTCACATACACAACAGAGAAATATAATTTTTTCCGAAAAAATATTTTTTGTGTCATTTATTGATGAATTAGTTCAGTCACATCACATTTTGATCAAAAATAATTTTTTTTCAAATGAAACCTCTATGGGCCACCTATTTGTCTCTCTAGAACATTCATTAAGGAAAAAAATTACATATCATTTTTTGTTTTTCGGTGCAGTAACAAATTGTATACATTCAAAAATCTACAACTAGTTCATGAGTTTCCTTGCAGTTCGAATAATTTTTCAACTTAGTAAGCTGTGGAAAACAACATTACTGAATCTTGTCAACTAATTGTGTTTCGCTGTCATCTTTCATCTCAACTCTCGAAAATTAGTTAACTTCCGGGAATTAGTTTAGTAGAAATGTAAAATCAAAATTATAGGTTCACAGGTTGATAGTGAACAGGTTGATATGTTATTATTAATTTAAGGAGAATGTCTTGAAAATATTGTCGCCGCTTGTCAGTTATACGCTGAACGATACCCACACAAAAGACACCCACAAAGAACCTTTTTCAAAAATGTGGAGAGAAGATTCCCAAAAGAACCCAACAATGGAGAAGATGATGGTAAGTGAGGAGGCAGAAATGAATGTTTTGCTTATGTTGATTTTGATCCAACCGCTTCGACGGGGGAATTGGAATACCAATGCAATTTCAGTCGAGAAAACGCTAGA
This sequence comes from Gonioctena quinquepunctata, assembly GCA_018342105.1. Classification (NCBI taxonomy): domain Eukaryota; kingdom Metazoa; phylum Arthropoda; class Insecta; order Coleoptera; family Chrysomelidae; genus Gonioctena; species Gonioctena quinquepunctata. The sequence continues at coordinate 69,543 of JAFIRS010004579.1, forward strand.
AGAATTAAAAAAAAACACTTTTATCGTGCTTATAAGTATAACTTCCACAATTAGTTGACAAGATTCAGAAATGATGTTTTCCACAGCTTAATAAGTTGAAAAATTATTCGAACTGCCAGAAAACTCATGAACTAGTTGTAGATTTTTGAATTTATACAATTTGTTACTGCACCGAAATACAAAAATGATATGTGATTTTTTTTCCTTAATGAATGTTCTAGAGAGACAGGTAGGTGGCCCATAGGGGTTTCATTTGAAAAAAATCAATTTTTGATCAAAATGTGATGTGACTGAATTGATTAACCAGTAAGTGACACAAAAAATCATTTTTCAGAAAATATTGATTTTTTCTGTTATTTGCGACACATTGTGAATAGCTTTGACCAAATCTCATTTATTAACGAGGTAAAATGAAAAAACAATTTTAATTTCAATTGTTTAAAAAAAATTACATTTGACATGAGGTTTGGACTTGTTTTGACCTGTTGAACTTGAATATGTAAAAATATACAGGGTGTTCCATTTGAAAACACAAAGTTACTGGCATTTCCAGAAAAACCGGAAGTCCGCCATATTGGATTGTAATGTGATCAAATCCGAAATGGTTGCTTATATAACTGTACCAAATTCCAGAAAAATCCGTTCACGAATGCAGAAGTTACAGGGGTGGCCCGATATCCTGTGTCACCCGGTATATTAATACAAATGAAGACAAAAATATGCTGCAAAATATTCCAACTCAACAATATATACTCCAAAGAGAAATTCTATATTTTAATACCTGCAACTCATACTGAAATAATTCAACAAATCTTTCTTGCAATATTCAATTGGGAATGTTTCCCTTTCAATACATGAATATCTTCCTAGAGGTTATCTTCAATAACGGAAGATAGTGAAAAAAGTGTATCTTTCAGTCGCAGATGATGCATATCTGATTTTATGGGCACCAATACAATGTTCATAATTTCAAAGAAATCCATCAACAAATATCTTCACTCAAAAATAATTATTCAACTGGAAAAGATGGCATTGCTAAAATGATTAAAACCATACACATACTTATATTGGTCCCTCTAAAGTTCCTTGAAGGGGTTTCATTAACCCCCTCAGACATCAGGAACTTAGTTCCCAGGAAACTGATACACTTCGCAAGGAGTCTCGGAATCCCGGGTCTTGAAAGGGGTAATGTACAAAAGACCTTATAAGTCGAGGTACGGAAAGGCTGAAGAGCCATATTGACCCCCCTACAATCTTGGCTTCCAGTATGGTAATTCAACTAGTTATGCGATATACACTACTTGCTTGCTTGTTTTTTTTTGGTCTTCGGACAATTTGTCAGTATCGGTGATTATAGCCACAACTTCGATCCCCCTTCGGTGGGTAAACTGGATTGTCTCACTATAAGTGTTACCACGAATGCCCGAAACATTCACAATTCAATAACTTTGCGATGCACGTTGAACGGCTGTACAATACTCACATTAACTTGACTCCCTGACCACGTGGTCAACCTCTGTCTCCAACGATGTTCGGAAGTCTGTGATGTACACTGTAATTAATGAAGTTATCAGTAATCTGGATAAGAATAGTAAATTTATTGGAGTGTTTCAAGACCTGACAAAAGCATTTAAATTTAAAACCATTTAATATGGTTTGATATAGCGAATCATAAAAAACTTTTTGCCTTGAAAACAAAAGAAATTCGAGGATCCCAAATTTGTCTATGGGCTTTGCTATTATATAAACACCATTTAAGTTATTCACAGACCAGTTTCACATTAATATCTAGTTCACAGACTGTATGTTTATTTTGATGGCCTAGTATTTTGTGATATAATTGCAACATATTTCTGTAGTTGATATTCTTCAGAGAAAGTTGGAATAATTCATTATATATTTTTGGTGCACCAACTGATTTCACTTATTTATTATGAGGCACCACGTTTCATCTTTTGAGATGTATTCACTCTTCAGATTTTGTCTCCAGATAATGCAGAAAACATATTTTTCTTCATACAAAGAATATACCAAACATTGGTTAACGTGAATTTCTCTGACTTTCCATCAACATATGCTTCTACAATAATAGTTCCTTTTCCTTTAATAGAATTGGCATTCGCTGTAGTAACTACGTGAGTTTCATAAAATGTTTCAGACTTTTGAAATAAATCATTTCAATTATTAATATGATTGGTTGCACCATTATCAGCAACCAACTCTCTTGAATCACAATCAACATTTAGGACGATAATAGGTAACTGCAAGTAGGAATATATTTAGATTGTTGCTTTGCCCTATCACTTTACTCCCAGATTTCGGAGATTTGCCATCAGATTTCCACTTCATATAATGACCTTTATGTCCAGGTGCTTTGCAGAACTGGTATATGAGAACTTTTTATGGTTTTGCTCTTGCCACCAGCATCAAATTCGACCTGAACAAAAATCGCATATGAGTAGAATTTTTGGCAAGTTACCCTTATTATTAGCTGCTTCTTTGGCCTTAGCAAACTCAACTTGCAGCAGTGCATTCCACAAGTATTTCAGTTTTGACTTGGAATGGTAAACTGTACTGATACTGGAAAACTGCGAATATAACTTGTAGTTGATGTTGGAGACAATAATGACATAAATTGTGCTAGGGATTCCTTGAAGTGAAATTTACAACTTATATTTCCATGTGGACAAATTGGACTCTCCATCAATTAGATCAATCTGAATCCTAGTTGCTTCAATTATTTTCCTTTTATTTGTATAAGATTTAAATTAGAATATTAATCAGTTCAATTGACAATTCCAAATTATAGTTTTCATAAGTCTAGAGGTACTGGGCCCATAACCCGTTGAAGTTTGTACTAGAAGGAAATGCGATTAAACATGAACAGCTTTTCGAATGAGAATATCTCATAGGAACTTTTTGAACGGAATTGACATGACGACCTACATATACAGAGTATATGATGTAAATTAATTGTGTTCAAGAAAAACATTCTCATCACAAAGAATTTGGAATATAATATGTAAGATGTAATAACAAAATATTTTATGTGGGTTTATAATCATAATATAAAAAAAGTATTTTTTAGGACCAAGAAACCAATTTTCTGAAAATAGACAGTATTGCAATAAAAACAATAAAAGACTATCCATTAATTATGAACACATAAACACACATAATTTGAGAGTGTTCATCATTATTTAGACTGTTGGTATATATATATATATATATACACTTTTTTTTATTTTCAACTAGTCCCAAACATCACTTCTCACTTCCGAGAAAGTATTAGTCAGGATAGATAAGTAATTATCCAACCCGAAACATCATTCCACAAGAAAAAGAAAACTGATTACTTTAATATTTCTATTTATTCGTCAAAAAATCAAACCTGACTGAATTTTTCATTGGATATAATAATAATAATAGGGCTTTATTCAATCAGCTATGGATACAGTACACGTCAATATATGTATATACTTATTAGATTGTCACTGTCGAACAGTTTTTTTTCAACTCAACCTTCAGCATAGAACAAAAACATATTTTTTAACAATTCAAATAGACAAACGATTTTATCTCGAAACCCAAAAACATGGCTGTATTACAGTATTTATATCAACCTAGAGTAGAGTAGAGAGAAGTTTAGTTTTCAGTTTCTTCTTGAAATTACAAATATAATAATTGGTAAACTCTGGAGGCAAGGCATTGTAAAGAATACAAGCTGTGTAGGAAAAACTACGCTTGAAGGTGGTAGTAGAGTGTTTAGGAATTACTAGCAGATGTCTGTTCCTTGTTAGAAAATCATTAATGTTTTCGAAGCGTTTCAGTTTATCCATCAAGTACGAAGGCTTCTGGGTAATTAAAGTCCCAACAAACATTATAGGTAAAATTTACGTCATTTCGACCTTCGAATAGGTCAGCGCCCTAATTGGCGAAGGTAATTATTACGTTATAATTACCTTAAATTTACCATTATGGGGAAAAAAATGGAAGTAATTCAGAAGTCGAAATTTGGGAAATTAAGACATTTCTCCTTATAAGTTGAAGGCATAAATAGGTAAAATTGCCTCCAGACTAGTCGACTGATGGTAAAAATGTAGTCATTTTCACCTATTTCAGGTTATAAACACTGTAATGAAACAAACAACAAACCATGGCAGGTTAGAAGAAGATGATAAAAGTTTACTGTATATTGTGTATCTTAACCTACATGCTTATTCGTGAAAGTTGAAGTTGACATGAACATGGCGTATGAAGAAAAAACTGTCAATAAACGTATAGCAGATAATGCAATAAGTGATGGTTTCGCATTCACACCTAGTTGTGATTTTATTTGCGATACAAACTTTTCTGTGATAATGTTGATTTTTTACTCGTCTAAAAAATGTGGGCCCATCAAATTATTAAATTTGTATTAAAAAAAAACATTAATTTATGTCTACTTTCACAACTTTTTCCATCAAACACTTCAAAAACTGATTTTATAGATGAAGTATGCGTATACATATCATATTCGCCTTTTTTTTGACTACCAATCATTAAAATGTGGTCGATTCGAGAAAATTATGTATTATTTTTACAATGGCGGAAAGGGTTCAAACCGAAAAATATGGCGTAGGGTTCCATATGGGACCTATATGTCGAAATTCCTTAAAATTTTGACTGTGAGAACAATAGACTTTGTTCAAAGTCGAAAGTAACCTTTATTCCTGACTTTGAAGTCCATTTTCCTTATCTTGGGATTTCAGACCCTTTCACATTGTGGTCATGATGAAATATAGTTACTCAGATGGATATAGACTACAAAACCCTGTAATGAGTGTTTATTCTTTATATTTTACTCATTCTATGTTCTGTGCAGAAACACTCAAATGTCAATACGGGGTGAAAAAACCTATAGTTACTCAGATGGATATAGACTACAAAACCCTGTAATGAGTGTTTATTCTGAAATTAAATATCAAATCCATCAGTAATGTTGATAATAGTACGCGATATTTATATTTCAGTGCACATCTTCCCAGAATAGAAACCATGATTAATGTTATGGTCTAATGAGGGAATCTCTCTCCGAAAAGAAATAGCCAATCATAACATTTTAAATATAAAATGGTGTGTTGTGATTGGCTGTATAATTTTGATTTGACATTTCTGCGTTCCGCATGCGGTGCCCGGAAATAAACAATTTATCAGCCAACTGTAAATACCATTAAAAAATCGACCAATTAGGATTTGCTTGATTTTGACTTTTCCGGAAGCCACAATGATTGGTTTTGAAATTTTCGAAGCCATGGAAACTCATCATTTCGAAACATCAATCTCTTATTTTTGTAAAAATAAATTTTCTATTTGATTTGATTTTTTTGTGTTTTCAATACCATTTTTTCATCCATTTACTTCAAAAGGATGAACTTCATTGAATTCCATTTTGTCGCTGCATCATTGAAAACGTCGCGGCTGTAGTTTACCGCTGGCGACAGACGAAGCTTTCTGAACGCAGCCCATTCATTGTTCAGTATCTCTTACCGACATGACCTGAGACCTAACCAAAGTTAAGGTTAACGCTTTCATGTTTTTATTTCATTACTGGATGAGTGTTTTAAAATAGTTGCCGTCATAAAAAGACGTGGAGCAACACCCATAGTTGAATATTCCTATGTACCACATAAGTGGGAACAAAAAGGAGAGTGTTCTACCATCTTTTGGTAAATCAGACTTTCCATGCATTATTAATATTTTTAGTAGGTCACCAACTGCTTGTATGGAGACTTTATGCGACAAGGCCCAATGTCTGAGCTCCTCTAACAATGAGAGGTTATCTTCCAAGCTTTGTGCCTCATTCCCATTGAACTCATCGTCTTCTGATCCATATTTTTTCCCCGGTATCATCATCAGTAAAAGCAATTTCACACTCTACATTAATTTCTGCAGTTGATGATGACTGAGTGGAAAATGATGGCTCTGATCTCTGGACATCGGAAAGCCTAGGATGGTTTCGGATTATATTTTCATTTGTTCTCATTCTGGTAGCTAATCGATAATAGTTGGTGGTATACCTGTATGGTTTACTAACTCGATTAGAATTTTTGTTTGGCATTTTATAGATTTCTAAAATTTAGGGCACAATAAGAAAATTAAAGGAAGTAAATTCTATCATGTCATCCTCATCTGAATCGACTTGGTCTTTAATATCTGATGATAGACTAAGTTACTTTGAGGATTTTATTTTAGGTAACTTTGACTCCGTTGTAGACATTTAGTCTGATTAGACAAATATTGTGGTAATATCGCCCTCATTGTAGAGCAGTAGGTATAAACTAGGTCAAGAAATGTCCAGGCAACTCCTTTAACTTAATTGGTGCCAAAATAGGTAATGAAGAGTATATAGTAGACCTGTTTACTGACTTGTCAATTCCCTGACTATATGAACACACATGAGGTAATAATTAGGTAAATATTCACCAGAAGGTTTTTCCTGAGAGTTCCAAGTATTTTGAACACATTTTGCTAGTTACCTTTAGGTAAGATTTAACCTAGTAAATAACTCTATTAACCCATGAGGCTGTGAAGGTATATTTGGAGTCCATAACAAGTAATTTCATACTACGCACTACGCCCATTAAGTTTTTGGTTTTTGAAGGAGATTTGGTGGTCTCAATTATGGTTTTTATAACTCCAATTATAACTTTGGAGTTAGTTAGTACTTGAAGGTAAAATATTTGGTCAGAAATGGGTGAATTCGGACTTCTTGAAGCCGTTTTACCCCACTGCTTGGTATAATTTTCCTATAATGTTAGTTGGGGTCTTATGAATAAGAGTTAAAAAATGGAGTTTGCGTAGCAATGGAAGTTTAAGTTTCTTTGTATCTCGAAATGACTGGCTAATCGCATGAAACTTACAAATACCTAATGAGAATCTCATGCACGAATTTTGTATCCTTTGCAAACGAATGTGATCTTGTTTCAGAAGCGCCGGGCCATATATGCAATCACAGTATGAAATCTTAGATATGATCAGTGATTCACATATATGGAGTTTAATATTGTTGCTAAGAATATTTCTTTGCGAATATAAATTCCTAAGTGTATTGTAAGATATTTTACTTAGATGATTAACATGCTTTGTGTATCTCATGTCGCTATCTAGCCATAATCCTAAATTTTTGCATTCCTTCACAACTTGTAGTGCATCACCTACTATATTTATGTTATTTTGTTGCACGAAGTTTAGTTTCTTATTTTTGTTGTAAGTTTAGTTGAAAAATTATTTGTTGCCAACATCAACAAACAAAAATTGGCAAAAACATATCTGAAAAGATTGAAGTATTTTATGGAGTGCCACAAGGGACTATGTTATCAGTTATGGCTCTGATCATTAAGCTATAGTTAATAATATAAATCGTGAAATAAAAGTTTTGGCAAACTGGCTTAAGCTTAAGAAGTTGAAATTAAATTCATCCAAAACAAAATACATCATAGGAAGTCGAAAAAATTATAAATTATTTAAAGAAAAAAATCTAAATATCATTATGGACAATGAAAATATTGAGATCGTGCAAAAAATTAAGTATCTTGGGATACAACTAGACCCACACTTAAGCTTGAGCCAACACATTGATTACACTTAGGTAAAAATTAGGTAAAAAAATTGGTTTTCTACAGAGAATATCTACAAAACTTTCTACTTGGAAAAAAGAATTGTGTATAATACTATTATTTATCTACATTTTATGTATTGCGCTTCATATCGCAAAAAGGTTGAAGAAGGTGTGTGTTTGAACAGTGTCCTTTAATGCCGAATTTCTCTGGTGAATATTTGTATTTTGTAAAAATAAGTTGTATATATCGAAAGCTGAATTTACAAAGCATCTAACTGTTGAATTACATATTTGATGCCAGTCGTTCTCAAGACAATATTTGATTTGTACTCAAGTTAAAATAGTCTGAAATAAAGTAAACAGGCCAAAATCAATCGTTTTTGCTCAACAGTCGTCCATCTGGTGTTGATTTGTTTTTGTTCCCAAATACGTCGAATAGATTCAAGGCACCATTGGCGTATAACACAAGTTTCCTCGAGGGTCAGTTAACTTCGAACTGCAAATTATGACTAATTTTGAATGTTGTAAATCAAGATCTTTTCCGAATTCGTATTATATCTGTATTGTATGCTTCAAAATTTATCACAGGAGTTGTGTTCAAAAGGACAAAACCAGTTTCATTTTTGTGAAAGGCTTTCAAATAACCTGTTGTGATAATTCTGAGAATAACGCTGAGATGAGTATTCTGGAGCAAACTGTTAGTGAATTGGAAGAGAGCAGTATCATGAAAGATGTCCATATTGAAAAATTATTACTTAAAAATAAATGTTTTTGAAAGAAGTAACTCAAAGGGAAGATGAATTGAACGAAACTATCAAGCAACAAGAAGAGTTAATCACTGGGCTAATAATGAGATATACACGCTGAAGATGTTACAGGACAGAACTCGTAAATGCACTGAAACAAAGTTCACCCAAACAGTTCAAAATGTGAAAAATATCTCGACCCAGGCAACTATAAAGACCCAGGAAACTTCAGTGCAAACGGAGGTCCTTTTTGATGAAGGTAGTGATATTGAATATCCGCCTGAAGCCAAGAAGAATGAAACACTGGCAATTGTTAGAGAAACACTGGGGAATATTGGAAATATATCAACAGCCACTTCCGAAGTGAATCACAGGGAGCTCATTCCAATCCCAAAAATTCTCATTTTATGTGATGAAATAGGATATGGCTTGAGAAAATCTATGTCCAAATCTATCGGAGAAGAGTTCACCATAGAAACGATCATCAAACCAGGGGCTTATTTCGTGAATGTGATAGAAGATGTTGTTGAGCTATCGATGAATTTCGGCCTCAATGACTACATAATAGTTATTGCAGGTTCTAATGATTTTAATTCAAAGAAATATCCGTCATTCAGAGAAATCAACAGTAGGATTAAAGAGTGTAGTCATACGAATATAATTTTTCCATCTGTACCTTATGGTAAGCAAGTTAAATTAAATGATTTCATTTACAAATTCAATATCAAGCTGAATGAATATACATACAAGTTGAATCATTATGCCGAAGGTGATATCTCTTTTTTTGATTTGAATTGTACGAAAGGCACGATGCAAAGTAAAAAGGAAATCGTCAAAAAAATCTCAGATTTCATATTTAGAAATAAACAAAGAAAAAATTTGAAATTTCCCACCGTCATGAATGAAACCATTCAAGGTTTTTTAGACCCCTCCATGGAGACACTAAAAAAAGTTTAGATGTTGAAAGAATATCAAGTTCTAAGAGTTCATATGATGAATCTGGTCCAAAAAGATCATTTGAAGAACATAACAATTGTAATCATTTCTCTAATTGTAACTCTATTACCTTAGTCTTACTAAACATTCAGTCCCTTCGAACAAAATAGATGAACTTTTTATATTTTTAAATGACTTGAATTTTCCTACAATAGTCTTGCTTACGGAACATTGGTGTAATAAGCTCGAGCCAATAAGCATTCCTGACTACACTGTGATATCTAGATACTCCAGAAACTGTTCTAATCATGGAGGAACTGTAATATTGATTAAAAATTCAGCTCTTGGTGACTTGACTTTCACTCAAGTTGATAAGTTCCAAGACTTGTCCGAAGACAAAACGTTTGAGTTTTCTGTCTGCTACAGCAAAAAATTCAATCTGTACATTTTATTTGTTTACCGTTCACCATCTGCTGATGTAGATATATTTTTTAATAACCTAAGCTATTTATTATCTGAATTACCTGTCAACTCATCTATATTATTGACTGGTGATTTTAACATAAATCATAACAATGATGATTTGACAGATACAGACTCACTCAAAAATTTACTTTTAACTTTTGACTTGAATATGCACGTTGATTCAGATACTCGTATTTCCCAATTCTCTAGCTCTTGTATTGACTATGTTTGTAGCAATTTTGATGTACAGAACGTATCATGTTCAGTGATACCATCAGGTTTATCAGATCACGAAGCAGTTACTTGCTCTGTACTTCTTGACTCATTGAATACACAACGTAAACTTAAGTTTGGGAGACTTTACAGTAGAGCAAATTATAATAGGTTCTATCAGAATTGTCTAAAGATTAACTGGGAAGGTATGCTGTTCCAAAGTGATCCATTCCTCACATTTCACAACACGCTATTGAATGTATTTAATGAATCATTTCCCTTGCAAAAAATTAAAGTAAAAAAAAAAAAACCATGGATTACAACAGGATTGAAAATTTCTTCGAAAAATTTACGTTCACTGCATAACATACGAAAATTTACTGACAATCTTTACTTCCATGACTTCTTCAATAACTACCGCAGAATATATAGATCCACTATTAAGAAAGCGAAGGAAATTCATTATGATAACCAAATCGGTAAGTCAACTAATAAAATGAAAGAAGCATGGTCTGCTATCAGTGATATTACGGGAAAATAAAAAAAAAACGTGGGAATATCACTTAGTCCTGATAAAATCAATGATTATTATTGTTCGATTGCAAAAAACCTTAGTGAGAATATAGTGATTCCTTACGATCCCTTATTAAATCTTGAAGATGTCAGAATTGAGATAACCTAACTTTGTACGATACAAATAATTACGAATTAGTAGAAATATTGAGGAATATAAAGAATAAAATGCAACTGGTTATGATGGAATCTCCATAAAATTATCCAAAATCTTCCAATTAATGCATTGCAAACATTGGTATCTCTAATCAACACCTCATTCCACAATGGATTTTTCCTGATTTTCTGAAAACATCTGTTGTCCTTCCATTATACAAAGGTGGAGATTCAGATGATCCCGAATCTTCGACCGATCTCCCTCATTCCAACTATAGCCAAAGTTATCGAAAAACTTGTGAAAATACGTCTGACGGATTTCCTAAGACGCCACAATATTTTAAGTGAAAGCCAGTTTGGTTTTCAAAGCAATAAAAATACGCACGATGCCATCTTTTCATTTCTTTATGATATTTATTCAAAGTTGAATTCTGGTAATGTAGCTGCTGCGGTCTTTTGTGATCTATCGAAGGCGTTCGATTGCGTTGATCATAAGATCTTGCTAAGAAAAATTCACCAATATGGCTGCAGAGAAATAACACTCAAATGGTTCGATTCTTACCTGTCAGGAAGGAATCAAATGGTATTGTTATGCCATGTAATTACAGAAATGCATTTAAAGATAATTACCAAGAAGTAACCATTGTATACCGAATGCTTAAATGACTCATCTAGGAGAGCAAAACAAATATTATTGATTGCTACCCGTTACAATCACAGCTAGATAAGAAAATCAGTTTTATTTTACTCCCAAAAACAAAATCCAAAGTCGATAACACAAACAGGGCCATTAAAAAAACCTCGATAAACGCCAGTAACACCCGCCCGCATCATTAATGGACGTAAACTAACTTATAAATCACCGGGAATCGACACTCCAGAAATTCATAAACACACTGGTTGGTCATTAATTCAGCGATTACCCGACAGCCCTCATAAATACCTGTCATTCAGTAAAATAGTATCCAATTATAACACCGATAAGCAAAAACGGGTTAGAAAAACAAGGCCCTTATCAGTTTTACGAGTCACTTCGTTATCTGCCCACAACAACCTAAGCCCCGCCTACTAGCCCGTGTTGAAGATCTTATAAAGCGTGAGTTTCATGTCAACAATATTCGATTCGGTGTTCTACAGTGAAACAAAGAACATGTAACCTCAAAGTAAGGTTAGAATGCCAAAACAAACTCATTCAGTAATCACTTATATTAGACGAAAATATTTCCCGGGGAACATGCCCTCAAAAGTGCGGTATTTTCAGTCGAATTCGGGATCTTTTCAATAATAATGGGGTTCCCCAATCAGTGTAGTTAATTTAGCAAACATAGAAACTCAGCCGATTCAAATCAAGATTGAAGCCCTAAAAACACGAGTGAACAGTATAGTTTCCACAAATTGTCTTTTTTTCGACAAGCTTCCAAAACAGAGATAATACCACGGGGTTCAGCAATTTAATGTTTCACGATCACTTTTGAAAAAACCCTTTAAATGTATACGAATATACCGGACGAATTAATTAGAATAACCGATTGACG